>JAUELA010046438.1:0-20074 GCA_031471845.1 Boltenia villosa | reverse complement strand
TGATGTCGGCGAGCATCGAAAAGATTATCTCTCTCTATTTCTCCGATCGCACGTGCAAGACCTCATGGGGTGCATGCATCTCGCTCGCTCATGTCGGCAAGAGGGAGCCCCCCACGCGGATGATGTGATGTGGATGCGCCAGCCCACCCACCACTGTCCAGTGGTCCGAGCAAGCGAGCCCTCTAATATATATATTCCTACTTAATGAGGACTCATTTACATTTAACAAGTTCACAATTTTTATATGTGATGGTTCATAGTAGATATTCTGGTCTCTCACTCTCAATATAGATTCGTATCATCCTTTTTTAAACTCTGTGCTATTTATGATGTTTAGATTCAAACGCTCTATATTAGATAAATAACATTAAAGCAGCCCTCATTGTATTCAATGAATAAATTGTGAACTCAGGAACCAGGAAATCATTCTTAATTTTCATAACCCTTTGTGAGAAGCTTTAGTGGGCGATCATATATCGCTCGCCTCCTATTTCAATTTATAACTGATGAATAATAATTACTTATTTTAGGTTCTCCATCATTTATGAACTGACATAGATCTAAAAGACACAAGAGAATTATATATACATGACTGCGACCTAGCTTTAATTATATCATCTCGGTATTACAAATTTTGTTCAATTTATTTTATTTGTTATCTGTTCCTACAGGATTGCATCTTCGTAAAATGCTTGAAGCTGCGTGCTGGATGCATAAAAATTGACTGGCAAATAATACCCAGCAACACGGAATAAATCATAGTCATAAATCTTGATGATTGGTCAATTTTTTATGATATCACTATGAACAATTGGAAATCATATTTCCGATCATATAAAACACTTATATTATTATTTTAGCAAGTTTAAAGTGATATATTTTGTGCCGCAACCATTTACCATTTTGTTTCCCCTTTCCTTGTTGCCCTAAGCACGTGCTTAGTTAAATTTGAAAAATATTTAAACTTGGAGAATTAATGTGACCTTTATTCCACTTTTACTTAATTTTGCTTGCAAGCATTGCGCGCGGGGCACCGAAATGACGGGACCTGAAGAATTGGGTACTTTTTCCGCTATGTTAATCCGGCCCTGCATGCAATACAAGGCTATAGCGATGCAAATATATTTCCTGTTCTAAATAATTATTTCATCCGATTACTCGTCACTAACATAGCTGAAAATGTATTTGTGGTATAATCTGATCAATTCGATTAAATACGGTATAAATTCTTGTATAATCTGATTAAATGCAGAGATTTAATTCATTCCCGAATCTCTGCATTCGTGTAAAGTCATATAGCTGTTAAATATATATTATTTTATTAAATATTTCATGTATAATTTCAGTTTGAAGGACTTTTTACACTTTTCAATCATTGTTCCTAAAGTCATATCATATGCAAAGTCACAAAAAATAGAAATAATAAAAGTCAGGAAGATAAACATTAACTGTCCTATGTTAACGCATTCATGTTACACCAATTGAAATATTGCAATCACTTCAAATGATCACTGATTTTTTCAGGGGTCAGCAGACCCTTTGTTACTTGCTGCTAGCAGCAGTTTTTCGCCAGGTGTAAGTTTTGCTTAATTCCCCCACAAAATGTGGTGATTGGTGGTTTTCATTTTCGTAAGAATATTAAATCAAAAATTCCATTTAAACTAACTTTCTCCCGATACAGGTTGTCGGTGACGCGTCGCCACAACTTTCCACACTCATGGAGTTGCGACACAACCGACGTGAATTCTCTCATGGGCACTTCTAGCTTCGCCAGGTATACTACTATTCACGCGAGCTGCTAGCAATATCTACTGCCGGGATACTGTCCATGATACGTCGACACGCTAGCGTTGCAACAACAGCCGACGTGAAGCCTCAAACATGCACGGTACTACGGTTAACTCAAACTACTATCTTTCACGCACACTTCCGGAATGTCCAGTGCATGATTGATTAGTCACGTCCAGTATTGTATCCCGTCAGAGACGCTAATCGAGTTCATTATCTCCCCCTATGACTGTTGATCAGTTCCTGCCTCAGTTACACGGATTCACCACGGACTGATACGATACTGCGGGACTCGAGAGGCTCGGGTGCTGTTAGGCACAACCGGCGTGAAATATCTGACAACGCGACATTAGGTTCTTGCCCTGAACGACTCTCTTCGCGCAAGAATAAAACCTCCGCCGACTAGCGCTCTGAGCACCGACACCCTCAAGAGGTTCTCTGGGCCCCTTTCGTCGTTACAATCCCTTAACAACGCTAGGCTTGGATGACGTTACGACTTCCACAGAAGGGTCGTAAGTATATTTGGAAAGGGATAGGTGGTCGAGTGCTCAACCTCAGTTGCCGGGAAGTATGTTGATAGCTGCCTGCTCTAGCTGGTTATAGAGCATTGCGTCATTATAACCTATAAACAATAATTTAAGTTGCAAATAATCTCGCGCACAAAGTCACAACATTGAACATTGCCTATTACGACATACTGGTCAGATCTGCTCTGGCAAACGTGATTAACTCATCCTAACCTTAACATCAATCCTAAAACCTAACCATAACCCTTGGTAACCTGAGTAACTTTCAGTGTAGATTATGCATAATCACAACATACTGAGATTCACCACATCATGTATTAACTATATATATTTACACATATATTATAACATGATACGGTAAAATTTGAAACTTAAAAGTTTACACGCCAACAGTACAAGAGTTTAAGACAGATTTGGAATATAAGATAAATATAATATACTTGCTACAATAAATATCCAATATATTTGAAATATTGAATAAATGAAAAACTGATGGAGGATATAGAGAAAACGGTGCAGAAATAAAGCAACTCTGATGCATTGTATAGAATAAAACGATTATTCAGCAGCTATATTATATATTTTGAATAGAATAACACATCCCTATGGTAAATTATGCAAAATATGTGAGTTGAAATACATATCAGCAATCTGGAAAGCAATATTCCACGAATATTTAATGTCCTTAATCTGTTGTTTCCTGGTAGGCTAAAAATTCTGTTTGGATTTAAGATATGTATGTTCAAATTTCGACGAATTTGAACATCGTACATTGCGGTGCATGAGTCGTATTACACATTCTTCATTTGTGAATGGTGCGCATAGAATATTATATGATATATATATATATATGTTCACAAAAGTCTCCATAAATACAATGGCTATTTGAAGTTAACGTCGCGCATTCTGATATATCGGGTCATCATGTTTCATCACTGGGCTGTTGGCGTAGACATGCTGAGTAGACTTCAGGTGAAAGGTCTTCACTGCTTCATAGCAGAAGCGATACTGTTCCTGTGAAAGAAATGCCTAGTTATAATACAGAAAAGGGGATATTTTATCGTTCTCTACCATGTTCCATCATGTTTACTCTCGATTCACCGGAAAGCCGCCTCTGGCCTATACATGGACACGTGATAAAACCATGTCGGCTTGTTTGCTGAACTTGATGGTGCAGGAAAGCCATGATCAAGGTCAGGATAAACCAACCTGCACCGGCGAGGAGTTCAGCGTTCCCAGTCACTTACCCATATCATGAATCAGGGTATGCATGATAAGGACATTGCCGAAAAGAATTGTTGCACAATAGGTAAAGCTCAGAGTTAAATTGCTTATATAGAAATTCTATGTTTGTAATGTTAACTTTTATATTCTAAATGTAATTCTTACCAGAGTTTCTACCATTTCTGGTTTACAATCTCGAAGATCTTTGACAGCTCGAAAAACATCAACTTTATTCTCTCATTTCAGTCGTTCAATCAGATTCAGTATCGTGCAGAATGCACCAGTCTTCCCAAGGCCATTGCTAAAGAGAAATAATAATTACTACAACTGCTATTAAATGTATGACTTATTAAATTAATACGAATTGCTTCCTTAATTGAAATATAATTTCCTCATTTGTTTATAGCTCGACATACTCGACTCGATTATTCCTTAATATCAATAAGGTCCTAGAAGTGAAAAATATATAACGGAATTAGAAATATTGTTTATCATTGATCATACTGAATTATAGTCTATTGGACTTTTCATTTATTAACTCGAATATATATGGATATACAATCGAATATGGTCAGCGCACAGATACATATGATATTGATAGATATATTGTAATATTGTGTAATGTCTCACAAGGGAAACAAAAAGGGCTTGAATACAACGGAGACTATCAAATCCAAAACAAAAAGAGGAATCACGCTCAGACAAGTATGGAATACAATTTCCTTGTTAGAGATGAAATCAGAACATCAGGATTGAAGAACATCTAAGCATTCAAGAATAAATTACCATATGATTTGAATCTTCTTAAAAAATCCAATCGTAAGATATATCCAGGGTTCAATATTTTGGGTGAATGTAATGTTTACCAGCAATGTACGAGAGCCGCTGCATCCTTTTCTGCGCGAACTCTTGATTGCATCTTGGAAATGAACTCCAGTATATCTGTTGGATCTTTAGGAGGAGTAGTTCCACTCCATCCAGTGTATTGGTATTGGGTGATAGTCTAAGAAAAATTGAAACAAATTATTAGGTGAAAAAATATTCTAACCTCTGGAATAGTCTACTGAATATACCCTTATTTGATCTCTTCCATTAACCATCATCTTCCTCTCGATGACAAAGCTGGATTCGTTTTCCTCCATCAGGGAAATTAAAAGGTTTCCTACTTGCATCGTTTCTTCAATATCTGGCCAATATTGTACTGGCATCTGATCATTAGAAATGTTTTTTTATTATTTGTTTTCAAAAGTTAAAGAAATCAAAACAATATTTTTATAAGATTCACCTTTTCTCCTTGTATCATGACAATAGTGTTAACATAATTGTCGATAACAGCTCTCCAGAAGTATTCAACGGTTGAAGCATTGGGCTGTTCTGCAGCGATGATATTATTGCTGCCTTCATAGGTCTGAAGTGAAAAAGAACATTTCAAGTAAGTTCAATTAAAAATTCTACAATTACTTCAGAAACAAAGATGCAGCATATCATTGAAATCATGTTTTTACCACTGTAGTAAACTATATTTGAATCTTGTCCTTGCCTGAGATATATGTGTGATTTTTATTTGTAAGCAGATGTGCGATTTCGCAGTTCAGAGAAAACATATGAAAATGCCAATGCACACGGTCCCTCGGTAACATATATTTTATTTCATATATTTTTTATTTTAATAAAATTATGTAATCTTTGCCTCTGGGTGTTTTAATTACTTTTATGTAAATATATAAATATTTAATCATAATTGAGTTCATTAATCCAAATCTGTTTTTGAGTTTTACAACGATTTTCGTATCAACAAACCTCTACGTAACTTGCGTTGATCGAAACAGAGTCAGCGTCATCTTCTTGACGAACTATTATGACTTTGCCATGTAATTGCGCTGAAACGTAATAGAGTTAAAGTAATATTCATGATAATATTTAACATTTATACATTATGTGAAAGACGTGTCCTCCATCTCCATTATTCTACAATCTTTTTATTTAATCATCATTTACAATTTTTACCTGGAGTGTTATCTGGTTCATTCAAGTTTTGCTTCATTGCACCAGAATTTCGTAGTGACGTAGCCAGAGCCAGTTTGTCGAATTCTTCTGCAATAATGCTTCTCTGTCCCCCACCTCTGTTTAGAATAGATACAATATCAAATCAAACATTTCTTTCATTGAGGAATTAGTTTATATGCTCGCTTTGTAAAATAATTTTAAATATTATTGACACTATAAATTGATACTTAGGCTTTAGATGGAATTATGAACAATGAAATAAGGAAAAATTGTCCTTAAATTAGATGGAAAACACCATTAAATGTAGAGGGAAAAAGTTAATTTTTCACATTTTACCCCGAATAATACAAACGTAATCTTGATAACACATCATGCCAAATTATCTCTGCCGAACTGAAAACTATAAGGTTTTACTTTGCATCTTCCACTAGCATGTCCTTGAGTTCTGTGTCATCGACATCGGTCTCCCCAAGTAAATAGGCTTCAAGCAAGAGTTTATAGATGAGTTCGTACTGATCCTGAGTAAAGATCATTGTTGACAATCTTAGGGTATATATAAATTATAAAACTAAATTTTGTGTTTCAATGAAATAAAACTTACACAATTCTGCACCATGTCCATTCTTTGTTCTCTCATCTTCAAAACGTAAGCAAACACATCGACTCGATTCAGGCTCTGACTTTCCTCAAGTAAAATATCGTATCCAATGAATGTTCCAGAACGACCAGCTCCAGCACTGTTTGATCAAGAAAGTTTATTATGAGAAGAAAAAAACACTCATAAATACAGCTCAGTCTATGGTTATCAATCACTCCGGACCGGAGTCACACACACACAAAAAAAAAAAATAATAACACATTTTTTCACCCAGAAAACACTCGTCGATCCAGGCGGTTACGACCTCAGCCACGTTCTATATGTATGAATTTATATTCATTATTTATATTTTACCTGCAATGCACTATGATCGGAGGTTGTGAGTTTCCAATTCTCTGACTGTCGATAACCGCTTTGTGGAGTCGAAAGAAACTGGAGGTTGTGCCTGGAACTCCATGGTCTGGCCAGCTCATAAATTGGTATTGATCGACGTTTTGTTCCTATTGTACGATTGTTTGTAAGATATTTTTCTTGGATTTTTAACCATACTTCCTTAATGATATATTTCGTAGGTGGCGCGATAAAACGTCCAATGCAAAAACGTCCAATGAATAAAATGTCCACAGAACAAAACGTGACTTTTCCTGTGATATTTTTTTACGATATTTTATACATTAAACGTTTTTGCATTGGAAATTTTGTCCTGCGGAAATTTTTGATATTGAACGTTTGGTCATTTGACTGTTTGACTTGGAACCGTTCCATTAAGGGAATGAAATTCATCATTGTTAATATTATATTATCTTAATAAAACCAATTTTATAATCTGCAAATTTATATTTAGGTTGGAGGTTTTTGTTGTTGCTGCTGTGAACGCCATAGAGACAACAGTTCAAGCTGAATTAATAACTTATCACAAACCCCAGCTCCTGTAGTGATGAGAAGATTCCTTCTCACAAAGCTTCCAAGAATCTTTTCATCCTGATTTGAAACGTTCATGTTTCCATAATTGACTGATTTCCCCACATCTGGCCAATACTGCTCGCATTTTTTCTAAAAAAAATAAACTTACAATGAAATGCATTAGTTGAGTTATGATTTAGAAATCGTGAAAATTAGACAGGAAAGTATTATGTTGCGAGAGAATGGTGCCTAGTCAAAATGTCAAATGCAAAAACGTCCAATTATCGGGTTAGGGGTTAGGTTCGGTGTTAGGAGATTCGTGTTAGTAGAATCGGGTCAGGGTTACGAGGTAACGATTATGGATTTCCTTTTGTGATTTTTTCCTGCAATACATTGGACGTTTTGTACTGTGTACATTTTATACATTGCGATTTTTTGCATTTACGATTTGTTCGGTGGACGTTTCATACATTGAACGTTTTTGTATTGAACGCTTTGAATTAAATCCACTGGAATATACATCCGATTTTAAAGATTATTTATTTCAGAATTGATTTTGAAAGATGGTCATATAGTGCATGCACTTGTTATGCATTACATACATGTGCAACACCCAATAAAATACATTCAATACCTTTCCATTCTCCATACATTTAGCCAACATCACGATCACTCTGCATTTCTGTTCAACTACCATCATCCAGAAATCTTCAACTGTGTGTGGCAATGGTCCTTGTGTCGCGATGAACTTCTGCAGTTGATCGTGTCCCTTTATAGAAGAAGCAAAATATTTTAAATCTATTTCTATCCGTTTCCATATATGTAATCCACATTTCACTGTAAATCTTAAATATTTGCACAAGTTTTGCACATGTTGGGGTAATATTGAACAATATACACATATTTGCACAAGTTTCACAACATTTCATTATTCACTCCAAGAAAAAACTATTATCTTCTCCAAATAACTCTTACAGTTTTCATAATATATATGTGATTTAAAAGTAGCTTATTTAATCTAATCCTACCCTTAATCATTTGTTTTGACATAAAAAAAAGTTATTCTGTATAATTACACATTTTCTGAGTTATAAAACGTTCACTTGACCATGTCTATGCCTTTTAAACTTACATTGATGTAACAAGCATTTATATAACTTTCTTCGCCACTCAGGCACACGCGGGAGTTGTCATCTGGATAAAAACAAGGTACAGTTATATAAGATCTAAAAATTGGATTTTATTCTTGGAGAAAATGATTTAAAGACACATAACTTTAAGGGGGAAATGGTATTGGAACCTTCATAAATATCTCATAGATATTTACACATATATAATACTCACATGGTAATATGTTCTTGTATCGATTTTTCTTCTTTATTTTCGCGGAAGAGGCAACTTCTATAGATGATGAAATGTTTTTCGATTGTAATCTCAGTGTCTAAAATTAACGAAAAATTGAAATATAATTTGTATTTATGAAGGGTATCATTTCTTTGAGTAAGTGCCTTATCTTTTCCCGGATAATATGTATCAATAACAGAATTTCGAATCTAATCTAATTGGATCATACATTTATAAAATTCTATTATATTGAAATGACAATAATATATGCGCCGATGGGGTAAAAATAAATCAGATTCCACCCAAAATATTTAATAATCCATCAATTTTTTTTGAAATAAGGACCACTCACTCATGGCTATTAAATCAATGATTAATAAGTCATAAGATACCTCGAATTGCTCTCGAAATTTCAACTTTCCATTCGCCATAAACATCTCATAAACACTTTGCAATCTCTGCATTGAAATGTCTGTTTCTGATCTCGGTTTGTTCTGTTCATTTTCCAAAGTTGCATACATTGGCTCTGAAAAAGTTGTTTAGTTATTTTACTTATTCAGGTTATTTTCTTCCGTGAAAAATATGTTAATTTATTTTGCTCCAGAATTAATTAATTATTTAATTAATTTATATTATATCTTGATATAGTTACATTTGGCACATTTGCGTATACACAACTTACGTTGCCTTTATATTCCTTAGCAAACCTCAATATTGGATGAGCCAAGTTTTTAGATATTTACCTTGTTGAAATGGAGTCATTGGCAATCCCGGTTCTTCATCTTCTTCATCTTGTTGCTTCATTCTTCTGTATTAAATATAAGAATTGTCAACAAGCGGATTAGCTATCTATTTATTGGGGACAAAAAACCGTTATATATTCTCTTACCTTTTCTTCTTATAAATCACAACCCCAGCAACTATAACGAGTAGAACTAAAGCACCGACAACTGCTGCTACCCACGCCAAATTGGGACCTATGAAGTAATTGATTGAATAAATAAATATCTCATGGAGGAATGGTTAATTACATTTCATTTAGGAACAAAAAGTCACAGTAAAAAGACTTCACAGAAAACAAGTCAAAATTTTGTCTTAGAATAATAGTCAAAACTTTGGTCACAGAATAATAAGGGTTGGGATTAGTGGGTTAGGGTTCGGAAATTCCTTCTGACTTTCCGTGACTTCTTTTTTCGTAAGTGTTTTTCCTTACAAGTAACTTATTATAGAGCACCTACCTGTAACTTGCTGTAGTGATTTATTCATAAAGGATTCGATATCACTCGCTTGGAAGAGAATCTTGTTGTCAGTAGGTGTCGCTGTGACAGCATAATAACTACATGAAAATGTGGAAAGAATATAATTCGATAGCCTATGTCGACAGGCCAAATAATTTTTGCAAGGATTGTATATCATTTTTCTTTTTGAAATTCAATTTCTGCTTGCTTTATTTCCCCATCCGTTTCATTCCTTGTATATTGTGATATTTTATAGATAATTTAAAACAATAATATATGATCACATAACATGTTAGTGTATATGCATATCCATATGTGCGAATATGTCAGCCTGGTTTTAATCCAAAATACCTGTATGTTACATCTTGCTTGATTGCCCAATTCCTTGCATTAAAAATCCTGAAGTAAGCAATTTCTCTCTTTTCCTTTTCTCTTCTGATCACACCATGCCGAGTAACGTCACAAGAACTTGTAGTTTTCTCCCCAAGGAGTAATGTAGAGGAATTTTCGGATAGATCAGACCTGGAAATGTTTGGAATAGGAATACTTTAGATTTCAATTCGCCCAGGTGCGTATTATCCATAAGGTTGAAGTTTTAGGGCTTCGCAGATACCAGGAGTTCACAATTAGTTTTGCTGAAGTCCTGTTACCAGCGCCCTAGGGCTCCGATGTTTAAAGGCACTTGACACTATGTGCCAAAGCGATACATGTACATTATATATATATATACGCTCTGCATACATGGGGGAGCCCGGAGTAGCTAAAAAGTTCATTATCTGATAAAATAAATTAAGATTTTGTCTAATTATGTAATATAATTATTTCATAGTCTGGTCACCACTTATACAGCATATGTTGGAAATCATGTAGACTAGTTATAATAATCATTATAGCAAAAAAATATTAGAAATCAATAACTTTCCAATATTTATTGATTTAAATCCACTCTTTATTAATTTAGATGAAATTTACTGCTGAGTTGAAGGTTAAAGACTAGAAGGAAATTTCTACCAGTTTAGTCAATATATCAATAACATTTCATAATCCTGCTGCTGTTTTTTCTAACGGTTAATGTTAAATGTTAAATGTTAAAAAATCGAAAGGAATTTCCATCAGCTCAGTCGAAATTTCCATAAAATTTCATAATCCTGCTGTTGTTGTGTTAAACAATAGAATACATTATTATGAAAATGATTCATATTATGAATGGCGGATATATTATTTATTTAACATTAGAGTCTTTCGATTGTTAGAGTTTTGCTTATTGTATCAATATTTCTTCATTTGCAAAAAAAAACTTGCTCGAAGAAATATATTTTCTCATTACATTACATGTCTCATTACCTTTGAATCGCTATTGCAAGATATTCTACCCCATCGGCTATTGGCTTCGTCGCAGCAGAGCTCACTCTCATCAGGTCTTCCCATTCAAACGTTGATTTAATCGTCGAACTGTCGCCAACTTTCACAATCACGAATATGCAACTGAAATAAGAAAAATATCAAATATCAGTGAAATGCGCTTTAGAATTAGCACACAGACATATCTTGTTGAAAACGTGAAATGAAAATGAAATGATCATATTTTCTCATTCTCTCCCCGATAAAATACTTTATCACACTCCATCAATGATTCATGATATAACATCATAGGTAGATGCTTATGAATATTTTTACCTGATTAACCCCTTCGACTCATCTGGAAGAATCAAAGTTATTTCCCGGGTTGTTCCCTCGTAATTTACAGCTGCAATTGGGGCAGGAACATCATAAGGGGCTGAAAATAATTAATATTCTTATTTCAAAGGTACTCAGCGGAACCAAGTAATGTTTGCATCATTATAATTGACAAATAGCTTAATAGATTAACTTGATTTATTTGCTTTCAACTTTTGGAAAACAGGAAACTAAACAGGGCACTTTGATGTAGATCTTATCCATTGATGATTCTCGTAGCAATGATTAAAATATTGAGTATTCAAAATACTCGCCTGCTCTATTGGTTACGCAGTTTCCATTTGCTCTAATCTTTTCTCCATCCCCAGCGCAGTTATTGGCTTGTATGTGGATTGAATAGTTTCGGTTGGGCTGAGCTGGAATGCGAAATTCTCGATATTCTCCAGAAACGTTGAAGATTTGTTCAAACTGATTGTCTTCTACATTCAGTGATTGATAAATGAATGTTGATTTTACATTCAGCTGTATATAAAACAAACTTGTGAACAAAAGATGACAAGGTTGAGATTTTGACGATTCCATCTATAGATTCTATTCGGATTAAAAGGTGACACATATATATATATATATATAAATGGTGATACGAGTATATGTAAGGCAGCTCACAAAAATGTAGCATTGATGAAGCGGTTGAACATTAATATTAACATTAATATTAAACCGACAGAAATGACTGTATGTCATCAAGGATGCTCTCAATTGATAGGTTAGATAAGGGTAGGGTATTGTTTGAAGCCATTTAAATTTAAATCTACCTTGAACGCTGTTATTTCCTTTTGAGAAGACTGTGTCCAGGCCCATGTGACGTCACAGGTATTCTGGCTTGCATTCAGGCGAACTTCTGGATATATCACTGTTGCAGGGATTCCTACACCTGTAGTAATATCCACAGAAGCGTTGAGTTGTTCAATGCACTGACCAGGACATACAAAAACCTGAAGAAAAAATATAATTCCCATAAGTATGGAACTAATTAGTTTGATTTATTGGGATATATGTTTCTGTTATTTTACTTACTATTTTACTTATGTAATTAGAGTAGTTGGACAAGATATTTACCATATTTGCATGTCTTTTTTAGTACGATGAAGTCACTAATGTCGACACTCAGGGTATTCTCTTTTCTAAAGTGCTAGTTTAATCAATTTTGTTATAACGTAACGTACCATGACTATTATTCACTTTTAGCTATGATAGTACATCGTTCGTTTTATATTGGTAACACATAGAAGGCGAACTAGGGACAGCAACACCTGGTAGGCTTAAACAGCATGTGCCGATGAATGAAATTCTTTTTTCACCTTGATTGAATAATTTGTTGATGGCAGGAGATCATTGAACAATAGGTATTGTACTTCCTTCCCGGTTAGTGCAACATTGACCAATGATGAAGATTCACTACCAGTTGAATTCATTTTTGTCACTGCAAATCTATTTGGAAAAGGAATGCTCATTGCTGAAATAATGATCATTTTGCAATTGAATTCTTCTGTGTTATTTAACCTCATTAGCGGAAATAAGTCAGTTTCGCATGCGTGAAATATAATGCATGCTCGATATACATGCGAGCTGTTATCGACAGGACACAATGGATTAAATACACCGTGCAATTCACATTTCTACAAAAGTTTGATCTATCCAACCTAGGACACCCAAATTATATATTTTAATGTTTAACGTTTAGCTAATGAATTTTGTTTTTAAATATTCTGTTGTTTGGTTAATATTGGGAATTAACAATGTCAAAGGAACGAATAAATGATGCAGTCAAACAAGCAATTTTTATGGTCATTCCAGATATTCGAAAAATCACCTTAAAACTACAATTGAAAACGGAAGATCAAATTAAAGATGTTTTAGAGATAATGAAAAAAGAGGAGTATATGAACATTAAAGAAAACAAAATAACAGATTGTGTCAGTCTGGTCCAAAAGAACCATGCACGGAATCTCTGTTTAAGGACTCCAAATGCATGCCCGATGGTGTTACGTTTTTTTTATATGCTTCTTGTTATATTTTCTTTCGGCAGGGGTTGAAGGATTTCTGATTGGTGTAAACAAATAATGCCGACATGGATAGCCTCCATCACCAAGAAGAACTCAGCCACGGAGCCACTTTCGAACCGAGCGCGAATCAAACTGTTATCGAAGATCCTGGAGTCATGCGTTGACCCAGGCCATCAGCAGACTATGTCAGTGATCATTAATTTATGATCACATATGCACTGAACATTTAGTGAGAACTACCCTTTGCGGCTCCTGAAAACCTCAGCATCATCTCCTCCAGGAGACACTATGCGTACAGTCAATAGCCCCAATTATCCCTGAAAATCCAGCAATGCCAAAGAATCCTTGCTTGGTAGCCAGTAAATTTGAGGGAAAACTCAAAAAACTGCTGCGTCGCCATCACTGGTTTGAAAATGACCAGTAGCATAGAAACGGAGTGCAATCAAAAGCTGGTTAATTGCAGGGATCCCATGAGCCCGATTTTTTTTTGCATGTAGGGCTGAAGTTGCAGAAGCAGATTCATAACAGTTTCTTTTGAGAATCTGTACCTTCCCTGGAACTGAACATCGGAAAATAACTCAGAAGGGTTTTGCTTATCCTCATAAATTCAATAAAATCCACTGTTTCCATGCTAAATTTTGCCCAGTAAAAATCTGAATAAACAAACCTATATTTTGAAATCAAAACACTGTGAAAATCTGTTGTCTAAACCCGAATGCTCACACATATATTTTATGTTAATCTTTCAACCAAAATTTCGGGCCCATATGAGCATGTGTGAGATATTTCGACATACATCGGTATTTCAACTTTTCGGCAGTTAACTAAATAATTTACTATGCTCAAAAATGCCACGATTAACGAGGAACCCTGCTTCATTCAATGTTTCACTACAATACAACCAAAGCTAAAGCTCTAAACTCAACTGAAATGCACGATAATTGCGAGTTCAATTTCATACTTCCACTGTTCATGGTGTGAACAACCAGATTTCTGGTGTGTGATCCATCAAAATTGGCGGATCACAATCGTGGATAGAATTGCGTCAATTTGATCGCAGATATTTCGCGATCGAGGTTTATGAAACAGGGAAAATTTGCCGGTTTATCTCGGGATCACGGATCATATTCTGGATCGGCACGATCTCCGATATATCCTAGTTTATGAAACAGATTCCGCGGATCATATCCAGGATCATAGTGATCTGATCTTTGATCGAGGTTTATGAATACCACCCTAAATCTTCTTTTTTTATTCGAATCAGTAATCATTTACTATTCCAAGCCACGGTCAAACTAGTATAAGGTGGAATTTCTTTCCTTCGTCATAAATTTTAGTTCGTAAAAGTAAAAGTAAATCATATCCAAGATACAAAAAAACACTTTTTCTTCTTCATATTGCATGGTCAAAGTACTGGATCAGAATCAATAAGCTATCGCATGTCTCTTCTCGAAAACATAATTTTGCTTATTTTACACCAATATCTTAAAACACCCTTTTTATTTTGTGATTAAAGTTGTGATTTTTTCCCACAGACACATGGGCGTTTTCTGGGGAAATTTTATATATTGGACGTTTTGGCACTACACATTTTATACATTGGACGTTGTGTCATGCGATCATTTTTTCCATTGGACATTTTGTATTGAAACCTAAAGTGTATGTGTCATTCTCTTCGTACTATTACCATCTCGAATAACACGATACATTTACAAGTAAAATACCTTATATTATAAAACATGAAAATGGTATTAACCTGTGCACAATTGATACGGTTTGGTTATTCGGTTTCCAGGCAATGTTTACACTTCCGTTAAATCTGCAATCATTCACTTCTGTGCTCACTATTGTTGGCGAACCGTACACTGGGAAACACATTATGCGAATATTTACTACAATACAAATAACTTGATACATACATACACAAATGAAACGGTATCTCATGAATGTGTAATGTATGCAATGTATTTTGGATCACTGAATATGAAATTATTGGTTCATCTATTCATAATCAAATTATACATTCAACAAGAACTCACCGGAACAAATATTTCCTCGATACGCATGCTGGCAAGTGCATTCGTGGTTTGGAAATGAGGATGATATTAAACAGCTTTCTCCGTTTTTACATGGGTTCGGGTTGCAGAGATCTGGGAATCAAACAAAAAGTTTATCCCTCACTTATTGATAAATATTTTTCAATGTATAGTAATTTTTTACCATAGTCAGTCATATGTATGAGAAATAAATTATTTCAAACAACTGTTGTAAAACTAACAATTAAATTTAAAAAGAAAATTACAACGAAAATATACATGAATACTATCGTTACATCGAAGCAACAACCACGTGATCTAATAATTGGACTCACCTCCACTCTGACAAATATAATCTTTTTTGTGCTCGCAGTGAACATTGTTCCAAATTCCATTCCTTACCACAACAGTGCAGTTTTCCGTTTTTGGATTATTTGGCTCATTTGTGTTCCTGAAATAGTGTTATCGCACCAATGCTAATCAGTAATGCCATAAATTGCACTAGTTTCATTGAAATATTGAGGATTTGCATATAAGGATCATTCATGTATTTTACATATTAGGTTACAATATGAGTGGACATATGCAACGTAAGCGAGGACAATTTCAAATTATAATATGTCTTCTACCAATTAGTGTAGTTTACAGCTGATCCATCAGTCCATTCCCAGTCACCTGTTCCAACGTCTTGGAGTCCAATCCAACAATCATTCGTTGTCCCACTGCAAGAATAAAAAAATATATTTTATTGAATGTATTTGCTTGCATTAAGTTTTAAACCAGAACATTTTACAAAGAATGATCGAAGTTATCGCAGTAACAGTGGACACTATTGGAATGTGTATAAACCAGATGTTCAGCCATCATGACGCATAAGTAAATATTGCCAAATTACAAATTACATGAACTGCCGTATTTGAAAAATGTGAATTAATAAATCTCCCGACCTTATTACATCCTTGACAGCTTCTGTCATTTTAGAATCGGATACTTTCACAAGCCAAGCATTCCTATCTTCACATGCGGACTTTGCTTTTGTGAAGTTTTTTTTTTGGTCGAATCTCTCCAAAGTATAACTTCCCATAGTTACGGTTTTCGCTGAATATTAAAATAAATATTAGCATCAGACAGAACATGGATGAAGTAGTATGAGTTTGCTTAATTTTCCATTCAATGTTTTGAAGTATTCTAAAAATATTTTTGTGCTGTTTGAAATCATGTACATATATTAAAATTAAGTTTGGTGAGTCTTTAAAACGTTACTTTCATAGCTGAAGAATCACATGGGAACATTGAAGGTATCAAATTACATTTAATATTAATTTTCTCATTCAATATCAATATGACAATTCATTTTGTGACAAGCTCCAGAATAAATAAGTCTCAGATTAAGGTAAAATTGATTCTCCTCGACTAATACTATTTACGAAACTATTTATGTTTGGCATCAGCAAAATGCAAGACCAAACAAACCTTGAGCGAATACGACAGAAGAATTGGAGAGAAGAATCAGCCAACATGACGTGAATGTAAAATGAAGCATCATTGCAGTGACATATCAAGTAACTTGATATACTATCTGTACAATATTTCTAATTAATTCGGAGATATACCTTATGAAAGCTCCATTACAACACCTTCATAATAGAATTATCCTATTTCGCCCGTACTGTACTCTCTTGATGCTCTGCTACTTACCCAATTTAAACTCCAAAGTTTTAAACATTGAATTTAATCCCTACAATACTGGAGATTTCGTACTTTTCTATCATATTTACCCTGTTCAACGTGCTATATTATTTCCTTTGTTTACAAATATGTTAGAACGTGTAGGTCCTCATTATTGTGAACTCTCAAATAAAAAATACTGTGGTTCTCTATTTTAACCCGAGGTGACATCTTACAAGTACCAAACCTTAACTTTCTGTGTAAGTAGGAAAAAAATCACCATCGACAATCACATATACAAAAAACAACCTGGTATATCGATACTACTTTATATATAGAGAGAGAGTGATTATCAATTAGAGATGGATAAACATGAAATGCTACATTTCAGGCAATTTCGATGGCCTGCGCTCAATGCTTGCAAGCAAAATTTAGTAAAAAATGGATTAAAGGTCTCAGTAATTCTCTAAATTTAAATATTTTCAATTAATTGTAAATATGAGGTGTAAATATGAGGTAAAACATGAATTATATGACGTCTCGTTGTTCAAACATATTACAAATACTCAGGCATTAAACACTTCACGTTTATCGTATATTTACTAGGGAAGTATCTAATAGTAATACTCATCTCAATGTCTCATCTCTACATAATGCCCACACTTCATGTTATGACAAAATATTTTGAAATGTTTACTATTTATGTGGGTTTGTTTGTATCACGTCAATGTGGGGGAGGAAGAGGTAACTTCGACGTATAAAAACATTATGTGATGTATATGAAGAGACATATGTTATATTCTACTCCCGAAATTGTTCTGTATCATTATTATCATGAACTACTTGCATACAATAATTTTGTAATATGTTTTGCGGTCCTAGGACAGCTTCGCCCAGATAAATCGCCCTCGGACAACTGCGGATACCATCTTCGGCCTATTTGGTGTTCATCCTATGATACTGAAGTTTAAAATGTAATAAAACATACTGTACCAATTACTTGAGTTGCGAGCCATCACATCAATCCATTCCCAGTCATTTGTTCCAACGTTACGAAGTCCGATCTAAAACATGTCATTTACCGCAAGGTAAATCGAAATTCCCTCTGATATTCACAATCAATGAGGTCTCAATTGATATAATAACAAGTTCATTATTTCTATAAATGATGCTTCTTTCTGGTCTCTCACTCTCAATATAGCCTGGCGATGAATCGACGATTCCTCGGATATATATTCATAATAAAAGATGACTGTACTGACGCAATGATGAGGATCATTATTTCTATATATGTTGGTTAATAGCATATATTCTGGTCTCTCACTCTCAATACAGCTTCTTCTCATTCTTGTTTGAAGCTGTGTGATATTTATGATGTTTAGATTCAATCGCTCTATAGATGGTAAATAACAGTAAAGCAGCCTTCATTGTATTCAATGAATGAATTGTGAACTCAGGAACCAGGAAATTATATTTCATTTCCATGGCCCTTTGTGAAAAGCTTTAGTGGGCGATCAAATATCGCTCGCTTCCTATTTAATTTGTAACTGATAAATAATAATTAGTTGTCACTTTTGGTTCGCCGTCATTCATGCGCTGACATAGAGTCAAAAGACACAAGGGAAATATATGTACAAACTGCCGGCGTTGCTTTATATCTTCTTGGTATAGTCAATTTATTTTACTTGTTCCATGTTCTTACAGGATCACATGTTCTTGAAGGTCGTTCTTTTTTCTTCGACTGTCTCCTAATTCTATGGACCTATGGACCTTAATCTTCCATCTTTCTTCCGATCTTTCCATCCAGCATGAAGCTGCGTGATCAAGCGATTGAGCAAAAACTCTCCGACGTTTTATTTTCCCTACCACATCATTTGAATACTAGCCCAGGCTTTACAAGTTGTTTGATTTCGACCCCTGCAAAACACATCAATTGAAGCCTATTACAGGCTTCAGAAGTTGTTTGATTTGAACCCTGCGAAAATGTGTCGTGCTTGAGTGGGCAGGAGACTATAAATAATATGGCTTACATGGAGAGTGGAAATAATAGATATATTTGCATTGTTATTTTACTTTCCTTAGTGCTCGATTGTATAAATATGAATTGTAATTAAGCCACGAAATAAATTAATACTCTGTTACAGAGCGCCAATTTGTCAAGCGTAGCTTGTGTAGAACGAATTTATTCCATAACCCCTCCTCACATTCCCCATTTACGTTTATCCTAGTAGTGTATGTCATTCAGTCTGTTGCGAATTAGGATAGTACTGGGACTTTAACTTATGGTATTAAGGGCCCAAAAATGACGTCATAAATGGTTCTTGCGTCGTTTGTTTGGAAATGTGTTCCGCCTTTTCTATAATATTTGTTATGTTGTACTATTCCTTAAGAGAAAACAAGAAAATATGCGCCGAAGGCGCGAAAACGTATTCAGTCTGAAGGTAAAACATTTAGTGAAAACCTCTTATTCATATTGAATAGAAAATATTTCCTTTTGGAGAATTAATATGATCTTTATTCCATTTGTTACTAAATCGAAATCGAAGGTGCCGTAATATGTTGTAATTTTGCTGCTATGTCGATCCGGCCCTGCATGCAGTACAGGGCTAGTGCGGTGAGAATATAGATAAAAGAAATTCTGGTATAATCTGATCAATGTGATTAAATGCATAGATTTAATTCACACTCGAATCTCTGAATTCTTTTTTAAGGCATATTTAGCTCTTAAACATATACTGTTTTATTGAACACTCCATGCATAATTAGACTGGCAAGCTAGAATAGCTTGACAGTGTATTGAAATCGGTATTTCGCCATTTTCCGATTCACATAACATCTAATATATCCGGACCCACGCAACCTACACACCCCAAATTTTCAACGATGATCAAACATAAACAGCTGTTCCCGTGATTTGAACACCGTGGCGCTAAAGAGCATAATACGGCCACTGGGGAGGAAAACGCAAAATCCTTAAAACGACTTCTTCTCATGAACG
>JAUELA010046330.1:0-11053 GCA_031471845.1 Boltenia villosa | reverse complement strand
AGATACGATTCCCCACTACTTTGTTCTCTCAAATCAACTCAACTTGGTTAAAATTAAACGGAAAGGCATAGTCACAATATATATGACTGCGCAAAGAATCGAGGGCCTAAACGGTGGTTGTATCTTCATAAATAATATTAATATCAAGTTTTGACTTAGTGCTTAAATAAAATTCAAGAAATTAGAGGGGCAGAGGACGCATGTACTAAAATAAATTTAATAAAATAAGCTTAATTTAAATTATAATAATGCAATTTTTTTGCGCGCTTTCGGCGTGCCGTTATTAACATTTAAACCACAATCTGACAATACCTCAAGTAAATCGTGAAGACACTATTATGAGGCAAAGTTGCTGTCGACGCCTTCATAGGACTGGGCCCCCCACCAAGTGTTCTGCTCCTGGTCCAACTGGGCCCTTGGCGAAGCACCCCGGTGCCCACCGGCCCTGAAAGAGACTGTGACCATATAAAAACAAATATGAAGACGTTTGCACACATTATATCGGGAATAAGGTCAAGACTATACCACGAAAAGCAACAACCAACTGCGCGAGACGAGATTAAAAACTATCGTAACCTATCATGAATAAAATTGAATGCGTAAAACAAGAAATCTTTGCCTGTACGATACAATGTGGATTACAAGTATATGCTTGTTAAACAATTTTCCTCTTGTACATGAGATTTATTAGCCACAAAAAATATTTTTATTTTGCCAACTGTGATTTTTTGTATGTAATTTCTTGTGCGTTGGTATTATGACGAAACAATTTCGATTTAAAATTTCCAGCCAATGGAGTCGCGTTTTGGAAGCACACGTGCACTTTCTTGGTTAGCCTAATGCTAGAATGGTACATTAGTTGATGTTTTTAATTCGTTATGACTGCGTTGAATGAATGAATAGTTGTTCCATTGTATTGCAGCAGGCAAGATATACACGAATTTGAGGTATATTATTTTCGCTATTTAAACATTTGTAATTTGAGATATCATAAAACGACCGAGCCAATCTAGAATTTTTTAAACAGATAGTTTTCCTTTATGTATTGCATATTATATAATGTAATCCGCTGCAGACAACTCGTTCGTAGTGAATAAAAATCTTCAAAATATATGTCTTTGTATGCTTGAGGTCTGACTCCAGGCTTCAAAGCTTCAGTTCCATCAGCAATGACCGCGTTCTAAATTGGACATTCTACTAAAGACTTATCGCATTGAAACGTTCGCCATTTTATTCAGAAACTCATTTAAAAGATTTGGAAGCGTAATCTTTGTGCAGAAATCCGTATAAATAATGTCTGTTAAATACAGCTGCAATAATTCTATACTTTAGCAGATTGTAGCCTACTTATGAATGAGTCTGAACACAATCAATCAATCGACTGCAAATTTAACAATTGCCATTCAAATCCTCTCTAACAATTGCTAGCATTCATAATCAGATAAGCAATACATATTAACGATGCTCTGTGCAGTTCAGATAAAGGATTTAATCGATTTCTTGTGGAATATCTATACTTGTCTGATCAAGAAAATTTCGCGTTTTTAAAATGATGATTAGATTAGATTTTTTTTAATATTCTATGATTCGGTGTTAAGTTCGAATTTGAGTGCTCTATTGTTAGATTTTGTGACATGGACATTGTAAACAGTCATTTAGAATTAATTAATGCTACCTGAGCAAGCACATTAATAAAATTTACGGCTCGTAAATTCTTGAGAAATCGTTTTAGATCCTTTTCAGAACTGGTATAACGTATTTAATAATAATAAATTCTTTCTCGTGCAAATATGTTACGTTTTCAGGAAAAATTTGCAAAAAAATCGCGGAGTATTCATATATTTTTGCGGAGTAATAAAATTCAAGGAGCTAAATTATTGTTTTATTTTAAATCCAAAAGAACGCACAATAAATGATATGGATGTTTATGAAGATTTTATGAAGTCAACACCATATATAAATTATCTGATTTCTCTTCAAAATTCTATTTTTAATAAGTTCTCCTTGATTTAACCATAGCTAACATTATTTCCAGCACGTACGCTTTTCCCGTTGAAGGATATTCACAGTTGTGATGATAATGTATAAACTGGACGATAGAACAAGGTTAGGACTGGGGTTTTAACCAATGTTGTTGATTATATTGCTTCACCTGACTGCAATAGTAACTTAGATGTTTTGCAAATATTATTGTCAGCAATTATTTCTTCTTGTTTTTTCACATTTTATCAAACACGATTATCATCCCTATTTATTTTCAGTGATGATTTACTTTCAGTGATGTCTTGAATATATTCTTAATATTAAATAAATAAATAATAAAAAAAAAATTATTGAATGATTTAATAATAGGCGCCCTTGTTGCTTTCATCTGACACAGAGCATATTTACCTTTCAATGTTAAAAAAATATTCATAATGCCGCTAATCAGATACAATATTTGCACGACCTTTTCCACATTAAAACGAAAAATTAAATGAAAAATTAAATACTAGTCTCTTTTGCACCAAAATATACCATACATAGAAAAATTTCGTGATGGTTTTTCTCACATAACCGAAAGACCTTAAACCCCTCGAATGTTCTCTAACTATAAAAACAAATATGGTGTGGAACAATCCAATAACATAATACTAAATTCGACAATTTGAAGTCGAAATAAATCTTGACCTGCTCATTTTCATTCTGTGTTTCCAAATCTGTTGTTTATCAGGCAATCAGCATAAATGAAGACAGTTATACTTTTTCTTATTTTCTGTGAATGTAAAAATGTGCGAAATCTCCAATGTGACCCAATTCCATGTAATTTATAGGAAAACATGCCATTCGCCATTTTGATTTGTGATGTTTAACAAGACAATAAATACAATACGCTTTTTGAATTGTTGCTGATTCAAACAAAACAGCAGATATTTACATTTCGAATCATTGAAAACCGAAGATCATGTGCAAAAGAGGCGATTATTTTCAAATTTTCAAAAAAGTGGAAAGGTCGTGCAAATATTATATCTGATTAGCGGCATTATGGCATTATGAATAGTGTTTTTGATATAGGAAGGTAAATATATTCTATGTCAGATGGGCTATTATTAATTCATTTAATTTATTTATTATTTATTTCTTAGATAATAAAAATATAATCGAACGGCATATAATCGGTCATAAAAATATAATCACGGTCATAAAAATATAATCACTGAATGTAAGGAACTGAAAATAAATAGGAATGATAATCGTGTTTGATAAAATGTGAGAAAACAAGGAGAAAATATTGCTGACAATAATATTTACAAACATCTAAGTTATTATTGCAGTCAGGTCAAGCAATATCATCAGCAACATTGGTTAAAAACCCAATCTCAGACATTATCATCACAACTGTGAATATCCTTTATCGGGAAAAGCGTACGTGACAATAACGTTAGCGATGGTGTAATCAAGGAGGACTCCTTAAAATAGAATTTTGGAGAAATCAGATAACTTATATCTGCTGTTGACTTCATAAAATCTTCATAAACATCCGTATTTTTTATTGTGCGTTCTTTTAGAGTTAAAATAAATAATAAAATTTAGCTTCTCAAACTTTTTTACTCCCGCAAAAATATAAGAATACTCTAATCTGCGATTTTTTTGCAATTTTTTTCATGTGACTTTTTTTCCTATATACGTATCATATCTGCACGAAGAAACGCTAATATATTTCTTTTATCAAGAATCTATTATTATTCAATATGTTATACCAGTTCTGAAAATGATCTAAAACGATTTCTGAAGACTTCTTTACGAGGAGTAAATATCTTACGAGCCGTAAATTTTATTAATGTGCTTGGTCAGGTAGCATTGATTATTTCTAAATGACTTTCTAAATTTCTTGATCAGACAAGTATAGATATTCCACCCTGTAATAGTTTTAGCACGAAGGCAATCGATTAAATCTTTTATCTGAACTACACAGAGCATCGTTAATATGTATTGTTTATTTTTTTTTATATATTTTTCTATTTCTTTTAAAGTATATTTTTAAGTATTGCTTATTTATTTATTATTGTTATTATTATTTTTAGGGGGTCAGCACACCCTGTTACTCGCTGCTAGCAGCAGTTTTTCACCTGGTGTATATTGCTTACCTGATTGTGAATGCTAACAATTGTTAGAGAGGATTTAAAATGGAAATTGTTATCTTTGTAGTTGATTGATTTATTGTGTTTATTTAGACTCATTCACAAGTAGGCTACAATCTGCTAAAATATAATTATTTCAGCTGTATTCAACAGGCATTATTTATACAGATTTCTGCACAAAGATTACGCTTCTAAATATTTAAATGGATTTCTGAATAAAATGGCGAACGTTTCAATGAAATAAGTCTTTAGCGGAATGTCTAATTTAGAACGCGGTCACTACTGATGAGACTGAGGCTTTGAAGCCTGGAGTCAGACCTCAAGCATACAAAGACACAGTGGCGTTCACATACTTTTAAAAGGGTACATGCTCAGTTGAAAATGGGCACTTCCTAATATATTTTTAATGAAATCCGCTACACCATCCGTTAGGGTATATATGTATTGGCTTCGTTCGGTGATAAATTTCAGACTTTGATATATACAGAAGAGTCGATTCGCCCGAAAATCTATACAGATAAAAACACAAATTTCTAAAACAATTTAATCCGATGACTAAATATAGGAAGTTAGCAATTGATTTAACGATGTCACAGAATATTTTGATATAAGCTTATTAAAATAGTAAGTGTCTGTACAATTTTAATAAGATATTGTTAGGCTATGGGAAAATGCAAATAATGGCGCGCCGAAGTTGTATTTTTTCGTAAAAAAAGACCCTCGGTGAGTAAATACATGACGCAAACTCGGGAACCCGTGCTTCGATTTTATAAACTTGTTTTATTCTGTTGCATTGCCATTTTACGGATTTCGTACTGATACTATATGCGTCGTTTTTGCTGTATTCAAAAACAGATAAACCAGCAAGCAAGCAATTTCCGATTTTTTATTTTTTATTTTATTTTCCACTCAATTAAACTGTTATTTTATTACATGCCGCCCCTGTACAATGTTCCCTCTATTTTTTATAAAATTAATTACACAGTAAATTTCGTATATGTGGCGTTGAATTTTTTTTAAACTCAGAATTTACATTTACATTCACATCATAAATACTATTTTAAATAATGAGGACTTGTTGTATGACCTTTATCCTTGATTTCCTGTTTAATTTAAATTAAACTCAGTTCCGAATCACAATTTCTGATCAATTTTTATGCACTACAAAGTCTGAATGGCTTTAGTTGTTGCGTAATTCAAGTATTTTTATTGACTTTCAACCAGGAAATTATTTACCCACATTGTGAATATGTTAATATTCTTTATCCTATTTTATATTCGTACCTTGCCCGAATTTATCCCAATTTTGTTCAATTATCAGTTTTATTCCTTGATGTATTGATATAAATTTAAAAAGGGCACTTTTTGTATGAAGAATAAAAAGGCACATGCTCAACCACCTTTTTTGTGGCTAATAAATCACATTTTCAAGAGGAAAATTGTTTAACAAGCGAAAACTTGTAATCCACATCGTATCGTACAGAGTTCTTGTTTTACGCATTCTTTTTTATTCGTGATAGGTTGGGATGGGCACTTCGAATCGATTCACATCGGAAAAAATGATTCCAAGATTCGTATTTTTTAAACTCAAGGTATGTAGATTTCACCATCATCGTTGTTACAAAATATTCTCCATGTTGACCATATCAGAATCAAGCATTTTAAGATTAATATTAACATGTCAAAAGAAGAAAAAATGATTAATGAATCATTGAATGACATTTTATCGTAAAAATATTGTTTTTCTAGTAAATTTATCAATTGTGATGTTGTACCAAAACCAAAAATCCTTTTCTAGTTATATAAAAAATATCGGGCAGTTTTTACCAAATTTCTCATATTTCCCTTTTAATACTATCGTTTGATGTGTTTAGCCTATATTTTACTCTATATTTTGAGAAATTCGAAATTCTCCTTACTTTTCGTAGTAGTTTATTTATTTATTAGTCTACTCAAATAAGATTAAAGCCTGATTTCCCCCTTTGTTATTAATAAAGTGAAATCTTAACTTCTGGTCCATTTTTCTTAGAAAGCCTGATTCGATTCGACAAAAAATTCGGATTAGATTCGAATCTTTTAAGATTCGAAAATGCCGATCCCTAATGGTAGGATACGATAGTTTTTAATCCCGTCTCGCGCAGTTGGTTGTTGCTTTTCGTGGTATAGTCTTGACTTTATTCCCGATGTAATGTTTGCAAATATCTTCATGTTTGTTCGTATCTATCAGGGTCGGTTGGCACCGGGGCATGCTTCGTTTAGGGCCCAGGAGCAGATCACCTGGTGGGGGTCTTGTAAAGGCGTCGACAGCAATTTTGCCACATAATATTTTAATAGAATATTATCATTGTAAAATAGTGATTGTTTTCACGATTTACTTATGGTATTGTCAGATAATGGTTTAAATGTTAATAAAGGCACGCCGAAGGCGCTCGAATATTTTGCAGTATTTTCTGTTAAATCAAACCATTATTTTACTACATGCCGTCCCCTGTTCCCTGTTGAATTTTGTTTTAGCACTTACTTAAAACTTAGTTTTATTATGAATTATGAAGATACAACCACCGTTAGGCCCTCGATTCTTTGCGCAGTCGTATTTCCATCAAATTTTATCCCAGTTTAGGAGTAGAAAGCAGTGGAAAATCTTTTCTCGAATCTTTTTACAAATGGAACATCATATCGACTAATTTTAGTGCACGTTCATAATCACACAGACAAGGCATCATAGAACTGAAAGTACTGTAATTTGTCGAAATTGTGTAAATAAAATATGGATGATAATTTGTGAGAAAATAGGGAGAAAGGTTTGCTGACAATAATATTTACAAAATACCTAAGTTACTATTTTTGTCAAATCAAACCATGTCGTCCTCATATACACTGGATAAACCCAGCCCAACCCTATTCTCTCGTCCAGTTTAGACATTATCGTCACACAGTACGTGCTGACAATAACGTTAGCTATGGTGAAATAAATGACGAACATCCTTAAAATAGAATTTAGGCGAGAAATCGAACAGCATATCTGATGTTGACTTCATAAAATCTCCACAAACATCCTTATTATTTATTTTCCTTCGACCAATCACGCAGATATCTGATCAGTCGTATAAATATATGCCTGTGCAGCAAACTATCCAGCTTCTATTTGTTGTTGGTGTTTAAGCCATCGACATCTAAGATCATTTAGGCTATGTAGTGTGTGAAAATTATTATGGCAGTGTGAATGTATGTATGTACCATGCTCAAGGGTACAGCGTTAAGCGTGTAAGATAAAACTTGACTCGCAAGAAGATTTTTCCGAAAATCGAAGAAGCCGGAGTCGTGCAGGGGCTTCTATTTGAGATGGTGTATGTCAAATTTTATATTTCTAAATTTGTTTTATCAAAATTATCATGCTGTAATCAGTAAATTTAATGTTAATGTTGAGTTAGTATTCGTCGTTGACAAAAGCAATACACTGGTGTCAATTTCTCATCAATACGCAAGTGAATATTATATTTCTGAACTATAGCTAGACCAATTGAAGTATATTTATTTATTTATTCATTTATATTCAACAACACCATTATGTTAATCATAATAATGATGATTTTACTTTATTTAAGAAGACACTGATTTCTATAAATATAATGACATTTGTGTTGAGTTTGACTCTGTCAAAGTAGCTAGCTAGCTTATTTGCAGTAAAAACCAATTATTCCAAAGTTAAATAATGCTGAACAATTACTAAGAGCATTTCATAAATTATAATAAGTATTTCTAAAACGAAGTGGAAAAGATGAGGTATTTTGGGGTATATTATTCGGGATTCTAAAACCATTGTAGTGATACACTTGCAGTTGTTGTGAGACACTTGCCATTGACGAAATGCATTTTAAAAATATATTATACCATAGATGATGACCACAGTACATAGATGAAAAGTATGTTTGGATTTTTTTCAACTCAGTAAAACTGTAATATAAAGAGGTATAATTTCTGAGCTTCTAGAGTCGCTTAATGGCCCATCTCCTATTAGTGGAATGTTAGATTTAGAACAAGTAAAAATTTACTACGAGTCGAGTGTTCAGATAGCAGGAACTTAACTTTCATTTTACCTACTTAGAGGTTCAAATGAAAGATATTGACAACAAGATTAATATATGGGATTATGCGCGACGGTACGAAATCTTGTTTATTTTGTCTTCTGAAATGTTTATGCCTCGGCTTCACTATCTCTCTCTCAATAAGTACGTTGTTTCCGCTGAATGATAATTATATTGTGACAATATCGTCTAAACTGGACTTTCGCTTTTGACGCTGAAGGATATTGATTGTGGCTATAATGTCTAACTTGGACGAGAGTTTATCTTATTTGTGAAGAATGTGGCTGGAAGATGATTAAAAACTCAAATATTTATAGGTTCATCGTTAGATTTGTTATGTCATTCATCTTAACTTGTATTTAAGTCGTATTAATTATTTTCTCCATGATTTTATCTAATGATTTATATACATTATTGTGGCATTTTGACTCTTAGCATCCTTGGTTCATGTTGTCTCCCAAATCTCAATTTTTGAATTGTTTGTTACCTAGCCGTGATAACTGATAAGTCACCACAAAATCATACATATAAACACAAATTAGTATTGCCTTACCATTTAGAAGAGTTCTTTAACATTAGTCATTAATTTGCTATATTTTTTGGTGTTTTTATCTATCACCTGAATGTTTTAATATAAAAATTTCCTGGGTCATGAATGAGTAGATGACCCAATTCATAAGGCGGAGAGTTATAAACTAAAGAATAGCGCTGATCGTGTACCGTGGTATAATCGTATTCTGTCGTCTCACACTTATATGTGATATGATATTTTGGTATGTTATTTATTTGAATATATTATATTATGTTTTTTCCTTCTTACAATAAAAATGGGTTATGACTGGATTTCAAAAAATAATAATCATGGACTTGTTTGATTTGATTAGAATAGTATCTTCGATGTTTTGTATATATTACTGTCAGCAACGATTTCTTCTTGTTTTCGGAAAAATAATTTCATCAACCCTATTTTGTTCACACAATTTCACCAGATTTCTTTCAGTAAACGGAATTCCGTGGCAGAATTGATAACTCGTCTTGGACTTGCAAAAGTATTACAGCTTCTTTGATAAGTTATTGTTTGCGGTTTTATGTAATAATGAGAATATTTCTCATAGTATATCAACCTAACTTTCAATGGATCGTGAATGTTAATTATCCAGAATGAACTCGAGAAATTCTATTCGATATTAAAACACATGATTGAATTGCTCTGTCCTACCTCTAGATTTACAAAGACGCGGATAAGAACTTTTAACACGTTCAAACGTTGTGTCATGGAAATCTTAATTAATTGATCAGTATGGAGGTATCCCAACGTGAATAGAGTTCATATCTGACAATTACGTACTAACAAACATGCGGTTTGAGTGAATTAATTCTTATCTCGTTGAAGTCACTTATTTTGTGCCGAACTACGAAGGCTAGATAAACAGAAACAAACAAGAATTCGTACCGGTAGTCGTCTTCGTGCACGTACTCCTGAATATTGTTATTGTTTTCGAGAAGGTTGATTTAAATCTTCGATTTCGTGTTAGATTGTGACCGCTCATTTGCAAACGTTCGCCATTTTAATCAGAAACCCATTTAAAAGATTTAGAAGTAAGTGTAGTCTTTGCAGAAATCTATATCAACTAGAACTGTGCGCAATTACTACAGACTGTCAAGCGTCATCACATTAGGATTGTTTAGCTTCAAGATCCAGGATGATTCGATTTCAGAGTTATTGGTCTTCGATTTATCGTATTGTAGCTCTGTAATATTCACCGCTATAGGGAGATTTGACGCGGATTTGACACTCATTCTTCAACTTTCTTAAATCTTGCGTCGAAATTGTTTTCCTTCGCGAATATGAAGCTATATATTTAACTCGGCACATTTCATTCTTTCATATTGTAAAATTGGTAACAAAGATATCAGCTGTGTACAATTTTTTAAAATAGTTATTTCAAACATCAAATGTATTTCTCAAATATTGAGAAAATTTTATCGACTCGTGAATAAGGTTATGTCGTCCATAGCAGTACAATATAGCATTTGTCGCAAAAATAAATTTTATATTATGCTTCGCAGATCGTCGTAACTAAAACGAATGTTCAATATCTATTTTCACTCGAATTGTTAGTCTTTACTATCATTCAATAATATTTTATCGCAACTCATTTCATTTTATGGTCTTGCAATCTACGAGCGACGGTATTGAAAACTTTGTTACTGCCTTCATGTCTATCGTCTATTTTCATATTTATGTTCAACATTTCATGTAGTTGGCAAGTTGAAATTTGTCAGATTTATGACGATGAGAAGCTAACTAGTCAATTTTAAAAGAAGTTGGTTGATAATAGTCGAGACTGTTGTTTGAAGTCTGATCATGAAACTCTGTTGTATCTCTGTATTGTATCTGTTTAACGAAGTGAATTCAAAGCTTGCACGACATAATTTTACATTCTAGCTTAACAGTCTAATAATTGCCATTTCAAATCCCCATTTACAAATGTTAGCATGCATACTCTATGCTCGCAGTAGGCTACATCTTACGATGCTCTGTGTAGTTCCGATAAATGATTTAATTGGTTGTTTTCTTGCTAAAACTAATGCACACTTTGGTTGAAATTTGTATACTTGTCTGATCAAGAAATTTCTGGATAACTGAAGAAGATTGAATTAGAATTAAAAAAATAATATTCCATGATAACTGTGTCGTCCGAGAAATACAAAGAAAATATGACATGAAAAGCGCAATAAAGGTCACCAAGTTTATGTAACCGGAAGTTCGAATTTGCTTACCCTAGAGCGCCATTTTGTAAGGTCGTTTAGAATGAATTAATGCTTCACCAAGCAAACGGTTAA
>JAUELA010046220.1:0-11054 GCA_031471845.1 Boltenia villosa | reverse complement strand
GAATTGTGCGGCCCACATCAAATAGTGGTGCATTTTTTTGGCCCAATAAGGCATTTGGGTTGGACATCGCTGACCTAAATATATTCGACAATTTAATTAATTGAACATGTTCGATTTCGTTGAAAATATTTCGAGATAATTGTTATATTCTTCATGGTTTTTGCTTCAGTCAGATATAAATGAACTGAAATTAACATGTAGAAAATTGATTCTATTTTGAGTCTTCACTGAAACTACAAGATGTAAAACAGCTTAAACGAAAACCACAAAATTCTGAGATAATTGGCGCCTTGAATCTAAAAAATTAGTTTATTTAAGGCCCATGTAAATATACCGCATTTATTTAAGAACATGTAAATATACCGCACTATATTGTTCGTCAAACGTACGCAGAACCATGTTTATCTATGAATTATTGATCGGTGAGTAAAATTGAAATTACGTTCCCATAAAATTGGTGAAAACGGGATAATTTTATTACTTTTGCTGACAGAATATACAAACAAGGCAATGACTCATTTCTAAAATAACTAGCATTCCAGGAACTCAAGTTACATATAAATCCAAAATTAGAAAGAAGACCAGAAGATGTAGACCAACTCGCTGCTCGGTAGGATCTCTTCATCAAAAGAAAAAAGGAAATACACAGCTATTTACACCACATAAAATATTTAATCTCATCCAAATTATGCTTAGTACAGATTGTTTCGAGTGTCTTACATTAATATTTATCTCTTAACACTTTCCGTTCGAAACGTTAAACATATTGCACCCTGTGTGAACTGAAATTTGTTCAATAATTTGAGAACCACAAAAATTTCACGGCTAATCAGAAGTGAATATATCGGTGTATTTATACATTCAACTAGGAATGGGAATTTTCGAATCTTAAAAGATTCGAATCGAATCCGAATCTTTTTGGCCGAATCGAATCGAATCCGAATCGAATCAGGCATTCTAACAAAAAACAAGCGGATGCTAAGATTTCACTTTATCAATCACAAAAGGGTATATTAGGCTTCAATCTTATTGGAGTAGACTAAGAAATGATTAATCTACAACAAAATGTGAGGATAAATCCAAATTTATCTAAGTTTAAATAAAGTAACAAAATCACAGTAGCACATCAAACGATAGTATGAAAAGTGTGAATATGAGGAATCTTAATACTAATATGGAAAATATACTAGAAAAAAAAATTATTTATTTATTTTTCGAATCATCAAATCACATTTTCCGATTCGAATCAAAGAGGATCCGATTCGGATTCGAAGTGCCCATCCCTACATTCAACGCAAAACATCAGTTAAAAGGAGTAGTAGTAATAGTATGAGTTCATTTATGTGATTGGGGTCAGTCGAAATTATCAAAGTTTTAATATTTTCTTTATAAAGTTTTGAGTGCAAATACAACAAAACCGTAATCTTTCAAAGACCTGACAAATATCAACATATTTTCTATATTTGAGCTAATTTAATAATGCATGGAGGTTGAATAATTCATCTAAGGTTAAATATCCTAGAGTTGTCTGCAAAGATAACTAATATTATATTGCTTCTTGTTTCGGGAAAGAAACTATATTTGCAAGATTCGATCGTGTTGATAACATCGTTGAGAATGCAATATTCAACATATAACTAATGAATTAAACAAGTTGATAAAAATTTTAATAACGAAATGCTCGGAGAATTTTGCTCCGAAAGAGCCCTGGACCGAGTCTTACTTATTCTTGGCATCCGTGCCAAATTTGGCAAAGATCTTCCCGGAAATGGCGGCGGTGTTTCAGGTCAAATGCTCAAGCAATCAAATTGCATAGATATTGAATTTCCTTGTATACTTATTATATAAATAATTTGAAGATTAAATGCACATAAATGAGTATTCAATATTATACATATAAGGGGTACTAATTAAATACAAATAATGAAGACTTACATAATCCTTTACTTTCTTGAAATATCCTTCGCGTGAGTTACACCGAAACTAAAAATTTGATATTTTACGTATAAACTATGATGGAATTATCTAGCCTGAATAAATGTGTAATTTTAAAGACGTTTAATTCATATACTTAAAATATTTTAATCTCTTACTCCTAAGCAAGTGACTAACTAATTAAAAGCCAGTAAGATATTGTTCATCCCTACGTATTCATGACGTCATTTCATATCAAAAACTGTTTCTAATAGATTCGGATCAAATCGGTAAGATTCGGATCAAATCGGTAGGATTCGGAAAAATAAATTTAGCGTAGTTTAGCTTCCGTAAGGCTCGAAACTTCGCAGCTGCCTTTCGAGTTGAATATAATATAGCGTTCAATAATATGCGTTTAGCTCTTTCACGTCAATCATTACTTCTCTCGTTTTGCTCGAATCAACTTCCTGATCGATCTATGAAGTTCTCTCTCCTTTTACTGATTTGATGGAGAATAAAATACAATCTCGCACCTGCATAAAGCGCTCTAAATATCAATATGACTCTATATCAAAAACCATACATCAAGCTCGATTTATATAGAATATTTTAAACCAAGTCACCGAATGTTCAAAATTTATTTTACTCCAAGTTCTAGAGTGAATAAAATATGACAAAATCTTACGGAACTTAAAATTTCGTAACACAATATTAATTTACGACCAAATCAAAATATTATTTAACATACTTGAAGAAAAGACGTACGAATTATCTGAGGGTAACTTCTACCTTGTTTATCTTTATATTTATTCAAATTAGCATCGTGCGACAACAAACAATATTGCTTTATTCAGTTGCGCTATATAAATTTGTCAATTGATTTGAAAATAGAGTAAAATAATGTCTTTTTACAAAAACACAATTTTTTTCCTGAACTTCAAAACTGCGGCAGTGATGCTAATTTTTCTGATACTCTCCTATCCTCATCCCACTAAGAAAACTCATCATCCACCCTCCTTGGCGAACTTGATACGTTTTTATTTCAATTCGCACAATAATATCAGTTGTTAGTTTCGTAAATATAACGGAATAATCTCACCAAACCCTATAAAATGCTGAGCAGAAACAAATTATCCAAAGATTTATTTCTCAATCTCTTCAGGCGCTAGATATACATATAGGGACTCAATCAAACTAGTGAAACATTCACATAACTCTTTCAGGGCGTTTCACCGCGAATGAATGTTTTAAAGGACGCGCGACGCACGAATAACAAATATCAATTATGACACACAATGCAGCGGATTAAATGGGCAGGCGACATTTCTTATTCCATCACTAATGCATATTTAATTGGCATTATGATGCTATTATCGTCATAATTCATTACTGCAAAGTGAAAGTTAATTGCGCGGATACTTGTATCAGTCATTATGACAAAATAATTAAATTTTGACGACATAATGCATGGAGGAATTTGAATGAAAATATGATCCTGAACTGTATATCAACTACACTTTGTCTTTATACCATCATAAAGCTCTTTATGACTTAAGAATCTAAAACCAGCCTAAGGTCCTTACACTACCGCACCTGAACGTAAAATGAGCCAGATCGAGAGAGACACAGTATAAGATGGGCTCTAGGTATCAATTAAATGCAATTAACTGCCCACCCAAATGAGACAGATGCGCAATTCTTGTAAGGAGCACTTAATCAAGAAATTCCGACGCGTTTCACCTGCTTAAGTATGGGAAGATATGAGGAATGTCACTAATATAGGGTCTAAATGGGATTTTCAAAACAATTAATTTCCAAATTTTGTTTTGTAAAATTAAAATTCTATATACCCGGGTGTGATCTCATTTAATTAGTATATTTTCGCAACTAATCTCTTGTTTTTCTAAAAAGAATGTGATATTAAGAACAATTTGAACACTCTCTCTTCCCACCTGGTAAGTTCTCAAGCTGGATTTCGGGCAGAAATATAGCAGTTTCTATTACGCAATGGATATATTTTCTCCTGAATTTTAAACCGTTGGAATCAAGTAAATTTAAAAAAAAAATTTTTAAAGAAATATAACGGAAGGCTTTGCGTTGGTAATTCCTCTTGTTGGTCGCTTGCGCAATGTATATGTTTGAGCAGCCAGACTAGCATTAGAATTTTGAACCATAATTAAGCTTCCGGTACCGTATATATAATTCGGAGTTGAAGAATGTGATCTAAATTCCACTGCATCTTGTCTCGTGAATCAGATGAATAAACCAGATTGTTAAAAGTAATAACTATTAAACTAATATAAACCAGTGCTTCTCAATCTTTTTCAACTCGCGGACAACTTTTACTGACATTTTTGGAGGCCCATTATAAGATATTGTGGCAAAATTACAATAGGAAAATATAATATAAAATATATTTGTGAGAAAGATATGAAATATTAACAACACATTTAATTTACTGTTAAAATGCTACTCAATAATACTAAACACGTGTTGATGAAAGTATACGCTTTTTGTGGTGGAACATTTTGGCCTGTTTCGCAGCCCATCGGTTGAGAATCGCTGATATAAGCTATGCAGTGCGCTTTGTCAGGTCAACTGTGAATTACTACCTCGCACAAAGATACTTTGCTCTACCGTAAAAAATCCTGAAAAAGAATAACTCCGTGCGGGTTCGTGTGTGAAGGAAATCTTGAAAACGAAGGGAGTTCTCGAAGGTTTTGAACCAGAAGTAGTGCAAGACCTTCTCCTGGACGCCAGCAATAGCGCATGAATAGCCCTCATTGAAGGATAAGATGTGTCATTGTTGTTTTCATAGTAGCCAGTTGGTTCAAGCACATGATAGGTTCTGTTTGTTTGATAGGATGATATTGTTGATAAAAGTAATTTAACCAAGGTAAATACCAATACAAGACGAACCATATCTCCTAGCACTAGCTTACTAGTCATTTTTGCACTTTGCCTTCAGATGCACCTATCCAGCTTAGCGAGGTGAGAATTTCTAATTATCTCACTAATTGCTTCATTTTTATATCAAAATGTCACACAAAGATTTAATATTATGTTTATGATATTATAGCAATGACCAATCTTCGATCGAAACAATAGTGCTTGGATGGCCCTCATTGACGGATAAATTGCCGCTGCATCTTAGCTTCAAAATGAAATCGAACCGTAAAATATTTTACATTACAAACGTTGAAACAAGTCAAATAACTTCAACTGTGTCTGATTTAAGAGATAATTGGGACGTTATCATGCAAGTTTCATTTTTCGTTTGGCAACAATTCATCAAGAATTATGCTGTTATAATTGCTTTTATGATAAGAAAAGATAAGACAAGGAGAGGTCAAGGATGAAACATGTAAACAATATAAATAAACATTATGGAAACCATTCCTGATCAAATATTGATAAGATGGACATTATGAAAGAATTAAGAAGGCTAGAATTGAAGGTCTTATTTTCAGAATTAACATGCGCGGATAATGTATGCAGTTGGGCGCGGAGAAATTGGGAATTCTATACTGAGGAAGCTATGCTATAGGAAGCTATGCTATAGGAAGCTATGCTATAGGAAGCTATGCTATAGGAAGCTATGCGGGATCACAATGCTTCGAACTAAATTTACTCAATCTTCGAGTCCAAATACATAACCCTATATCTTCATAGTTTATCAAATATATAGAAAGTCCTTCGCATCTTTTTCGGAGATAAATAAATGATTATCTTACGAGAAAAGACCCCATTTGATTTTGATACGAATATTAAGCATATAACATTATTGAATGGATTATTCGCTAACTTAGCTGAGATGTTCTTTTTTAGATCTGATAAATGGAATTTGTGTTCAAGGGAGGGAAGAAGAAATTCCCAAATTTCCGAGATATTTTGGAAATTTTCCATTAACAGACCAATGTAAACAACATATTATCAAAACAAAAAAGATATTAAAAACAGTTTGACTTATTTGCATCGTAAATATTAATTTTAAAATTTAATTATAATCTTAATAAACAGAAAATTACATGTTTTCATAATAAAATCCAGAGTTCTGCCCTGAAACGCGTTCAGTTGATTTAGATTGATTTAATCATAAGTTCAACTCGAGATTCATGACGTGATCGAGCACAGTAGAAATTAATTAACTGGTGCGTGGGCTTTAAAGAATGTAAATCAACTGCAATTTTCTGTGAAATTCAACTGAAATATAACTTTTTCGGAGGAGAAGTAATTTTAAAGGCATTTCAGTTGTTTGTTTTACTGTTAAATTCACAAAATATAAAATTTTACTGGTAACATGACCCACCAGGTTTATTTACAGGCAAAATTCTTGCTGTTACCGCCGATCATCCTCTCTCCTCTTACTAATTATCTCTACGCTATTCTCCATTCTCTTTATTTTTCACTCTCTCATTCTCACCTTTTTTTTTTGCAATGCACATAAACGTCAGTTTGTTTATTGTAAATATGAATTCCTACTGTTAGGTTTGGGTTAGGGTTAGGGAATAATATATCAAATATTTCTTTCGGCAAATTTCGTCGCATTTGCCGTATATATTCACTTCTGCTCACTTTCATAACTTTTACACTTCATTTTTGTTCTTGGCTCCCATATCTTCAGATAGTTGGCGTACTTTCGAACGGTTAAAGAGGAAGAGGATAATCGGCGATAACATCAGGAATATCATCCATTTACATTAGAGCGGACAGCGAGAAAAAAAAGTGCGGAGATTAGAGTAGTGGAAATAAATTACTGGCGACCACTGTTCCCTCTAAGCTGTGTGCTGTGCGCGCACATGGAGCAGAGCACAAAGGCAATTGAACAGCGCATATGCACAGTTTACAGTGGAATGAATGTTTAAAAAAAATCTGCCGCACAAACCTCATTTTAGCTTTGTACAGACAAAAAATCTAGCGCACAAAATCATGAAAAAATTACTGGCGACAGTATGTAAAATTCTACCGAAGTTCCTGACTAGGTTATGTATTCACAACTCTAAACTGGATTTAATATTTAACAAAACTATGACAATAATCATATTATTTTAGGAATGTTTGAAAATGAATCACTGGTGCTAATGTTGATACTTTGCTGCTTGGCGCTCTGTTGTTGTTGTTGTTGTTGTTTTAAGGGGTGTTAAAGCCATCGACATCTAAGGTCATTTAGGCTATGTAGTGTGTGAAAGGTTGTCAGAGCAGTGTAAACTTGTACCTTGCTCAAGGGTACCGCGCTAAACTAAGAAAAATTGATCTCTTGATAGCGCCTTGCATGTTCGTGTATGTGTGTATAGAGGAAATCTTGACTCGCAAGAAGATTTCCCCAAAATTGGAGAAGCAATAACTTCGCTAATATCTACACGCAGTGTATCCCTCTACTGTCAATACAATTTTTCTACAACGAGAAGTTTCCGGCGCGAACTGGTAGTACTCAATATTAAGTCTGAATGGCCGAGTCGTCTAAGGGCCTGAGGGCGAAGAATCTGGATGTACATGTTTCAACGCTAACGCTTTTAGTAGGGTGAAAACACGGAAATATTATAAAATTGATAAGTTCGCTTCAATCTCCGGCATTTCCATTCTGTGCAATGAAATTATTTTACGATTTATGGAAATGTGGATTTGGTCAAGATGTTGAGACAATTTATTCATCGGATGGATAAAATTTAATTAAAAGAAATTTTCACATCTTACATCAGGGATGGGCAAACCTTTTTCTCCGCGGGCTGCAATGAGCATCTGTGAATCTCTCGCGGGCCTCATTTAACAAAAACTATATTCATTGATATTTCAACACTAAAACGCAATTATTAATGTGCAAATGTGTTTGCGTTTTCAACATGGCTGCGAAATATCATTTTAGTCTCGTTAAACGCGTTTTTCTGTGCAAAAATGTCTGGACTGCACATCGCCTTGCGAGGAAGTTCGCGGGCCGCACAAGGAGAGCTGGCGGGCCGTAGTGTTGGCCCACCCGTGCCTTACATGATACCTGAAAGATGTATCTATACTATATTACATACCGGCGATGAACCGGAAATGTCCTTAGGTGACAAAAACTAATGGCTGTGTGTCATTTCACTGCATGCTGACTTAACCAACAGAGTTGGTGGTCATAGACTTAAATAAATATTTAGTAGAAGACAATAGATGGAAAATAAGATAAGATATGTGTCATTGACGTTTACATAATAGACAGTTGGTTCAAGCACATGATAGTTTTATTGGTTTGATGAGATGGTACTGCTGATGGATAGATTAGAGTTAAATTACTTCCAATGATGTCGTATTTACGAATTTGATAGAAGTAATTTAACCAAGGTAAATACCAACACAAGACGAATAACATCTCTCGGGACTAGCTTACTAGTCATTTTTTGCAATCTGCCTTCAGATACACCTATCCAGCTCAGCGAAATGATCTCACTAATTTCGTGCATTTATACATTACAATGCCAGACAAAGATTTGATATGCCAAGAGTTGTGTAATGTCGTTCAGCAAACTATTTATCCTTCCTCCATGCTTCCTCCTAGTTGTGGATCCGTATGTAGTGTGAGCGACAAGGATGCTCAAACAAAAATTATGATTTCGTAAATACTATAACATATAATATCGGAAGCCTATAACTGCATATATAATATAATGTATTGTATAGTATAGTATATAGTATTCTAGGTATATGAATAACGTTTGTAAGTGTGGCTATATATATATATATATATATATATATGTGTGTGTGTGTAAAATGATTATTATCTGTCCAGCGTTCATTGAAATGCGCAGTTGGAGATACGCAAACGTTGTAGAACGGAAGCAAATGTCTAACATTATAATGATTATCTTTCAAGTTTAGCCAAGCTGGTTCCATTGTATTCAGAAACTGAACGTGTTATAGAACTGATGTTATTCATACTATAGCAATGGCCAATTATCGATCGAAAATGTTTCATTAAATTTCGAATTTCAGATTTTAAATAGAAAATTTTATTTTTCAGACGAACCATTCTCCCACTGAGACTGTGATCTCTTTACAATAAACTCTTTGAATAGTATCAGGTATATACATGACCTCTAACGTAAATATTTATCTTTCAAACAATAGGAAGAGTGTCATGTTATCGCTGAATCTTGTTTTGGTTCTAGAGGTTTTCAGTTCGAAGGTTCGATTTATTTCATGAAGGGTTGCAACAATAACAAGCTGTTAGCGACCTTCATACATACAACCTAAAATACGGGAATAAAAAAATAAACATCGATTTGTGACGACTTTGAAATGACAGAAATAGGTAAAAACAAAATTGGTCGCTAGTTATAAACTTTTTAAGGTTTATATTAGGCGCAAAGGTTAAAATATTGTTGAAACTCTCAATGAATTTGTTGTTATCGTTCGTCTGAAGAGCTTATGTTACAATCTAGTGGACACATATCAAATCAGCTGTCCATCTTTACATCAAATGGTCAATGAAGCCTTGTTTACATCAGATTGGTGATCAAACATTGGAGAAATTTGCACTGATTATAAAGTGAAGTAGCCATTGGAGATATTTGCCTTGTTGGAAAGGGATGTTTACATATTTGAACGAAACAGCTCGCCGAATCATTCAAACATTTTATTAACTTTATTTCAACAATAATGTAATAATACTTAACAAAAACAATATTGGATATGAATCAATACCGTAAGTAACTTACACGGTATATGTTATTAAAAATCAACGGTGTGTTTTATGCACTCAATATAGGGTTTGCTCAGTTCTGCAGATGGCGAGGTTGTGTGCGTCGTATATTCGTAGGTGTCTTATATAAAATATTTTACACAATTCGTCAAAACCGCGTCTTGTAATTGGGTGCGAAAATACGGTAGCTAATATGTTTATTGAAAAAATAGATGTTATCTTAAAAAAAAGGATGAATACTATACAATTTTTAAATTTGATGAAACGTGATCAAAATATGTTTACTGTTAAGGCTTCAATTACATGGTATTTACCGCTTAAATTCTTGTTTTTTGTTGGCACATTGTAAGATGCTTAAAGCAGATATAGACCAGAGTTGATTTGCAGCATTTGGTCTAGATTCTTTTATTGTTTATCCGCAAATTACACGCCCATTGCTAGAGAGACTATCTGCTCATTTCACTATATTTGCCATCCAAGCCCACATAGCGTGCAAGTTATCTTGTTTTCAGATCAATCTTTGACCCGGGAACGATATTGTTTCAAAACCGTACAAATTATCGGTACCAATATCGCTTTTTAGTTCAAGTTTCATTCAAGATCAAGTTTGTTCACATGGAAGAAGAAGCGTTTTCTATCTGCACGCAGCTGTATTTGCTCCTTGGAACATGACAATGAAAGTCAATCATTGAATGAATGCAAAGTTTGAGAAATATCATACTCCTCTATATTCCCTTCTATTTGTGAATCAAACACAACGAAGACGCTTGAATAGAGCTTATAAAATTCGAGAAAAATATAAGACATGGTCTGTGTAATTTCTCATGATTTCTTCGGATCATTTGGACTTCTTCAGACAGTATATATATATATATATATATATTTGATTAATGTATCATATTTACCCTCGATTCACCGGAAAGCAGTATCGGTCTCACATAAAGGTAGTTTAGACTGATGTTGATTTTCACAAGCTGTGTTTGTTTATGGTGTAACGGTATCTGCCCAGCAGTTATTGTTATATGAACTCCATATAATAATGACAGTAAAAAACAATATTTTATCATATTCTCTTTGTTAGATGCTTTACTTTACCATAGTAAAAGTGTAAACTTAATTTTCAGAACAAAGCAGTTTGGGGTAATTTGCTGTCGAAGAATGGCCAAGGGTGAAAGAAACGAAACCCGTGTGGTATTATTCATTAAAAGTTTCACAAGATATTAATTCTCTTTCGGTTCTATTCACTCTTTAGTTAAACAAATATGCACGCATTTTATGCACTAAATGTAAATGTATTTATTATAAAATTGATGTAATATAACAGGGGTGGCCAGTCAGAGACCAAGAGCCTCATTTCTTACTGTGTTTACCGCAAAGAGCAACATCATACACATGGGCACACATGAATATCAGTCTCTTCCTCACACACACACATACCTTTGCTCAGCTAGATTTATAGTGAATG
>JAUELA010046109.1:0-11059 GCA_031471845.1 Boltenia villosa | reverse complement strand
AATAAATTAATACAATGCTCTTACTTAGTGACAGATTAAGATAGTGCGTGGCTGGTAACACATGGTATAAAGGGCACTAAATTAAATGACGTCATGATTCGTTTTAGCGTCGTTAGGTAATACCCGCTCCATTTTTTGTGAATTTGTTATGTTGTGATATTACATGAGTTGTCAAAATTTTCTGAGCAAATAGGTAAAATAATTGGTGAAAACTTCATACTTATCAATAAATTGAAATAAATTTAAGTTTGTCAATTAATATACCTTGAATTCCTTTACCTAACTTTTGCTTGCAAGCATTCAGTGCGGGCCCTTTAGGATTTTCTACGATGTTGATTCATCCCAACTCCCTGTTACTGATATTGCTCGCTTACTGTCCCTGAACACTTGATATAACTAAAATTTGAATGATCAAATATTCCTTGATTAAGTATAATACAACAATCGGGTTGGCCGAGTGGTTAAGGCGTTGGACTTAAGTTCCAATGGACGAATGTCCGCGTGAGTTCGAACCCCACACCCGGTATTTTGTCTTGAAAACAGCTTTGCTTAATTGGCAAGCGTGGTCAGTGATTCCGAAGTTTACGCGCACAAATGTAATCATTACGAACGAAGGAATTTTAAGGATAAACGGATTTGCAACACGGCATTTCACGTACTCTTGGCAATTCTGCATAGGACGTGTTGCAAGTGCATCCATCATGGATCCCGTCAACTCCGGACTCGGTCAAAGCAAGGAGAAACACATGACAGCTAGCAACAGATCAAGAAAATTTGGAAACTTAACCAATTTAATAAAAAAGTAATTCTGCATAGGGCGCGTTTCAAATGCGTTCAAATTTGGACTCCGATGACAAAAAACTTTTAATTGCTTATGGACAAGACTAACTCTTGTTCGAGCATCCCCGCCGCTCACGCTGTTTAAAGGGTGCATTGAGAAAGGATAAACGGTCGCTACACAGTACCCGCAGAGATAACTGTTGTGATACGAACTTCGGCTAGACCGCGAGACAGTGACTTTAACTTCACGACAGCTTACATCCACTACCATACATACATATTTTCCCCTCTTTAATACTTGGCCATATATAACCTATTTATGTGTTTCATTTTGCAGTTGCCTATTATGCTTCATCTGAAGAACCTAGATGTTATAATCTAGCGAAAGCTTACGAAATAAAACTTTTAATTGTGTACGAACAAGACTATGTCTGATATTATAAATTTATTTAAGCTGGTAAGAATTATCAACTTTGTCACCAACACAATTCCAATTCATAGATGTTAAACATAATAGCCTATGTCTACTTCATATTACACAAGAATATGTCTGAAAACTTATCTGGCTTGGCAGTTTTACATACCGCGACCACATATCGTCATGAAAAATAATGAAAAAGCTGAATTTTTGCTGAAAGAATAAACGGTAATGGGCACACAAGCGCCTGACATCACTATACACATATCATTATATCTATTCCTTTAATATTACTCCTTTAAGCTTCATACCAAACCTAACTCAGTTGTTGTACATAACTAAGGTATCTCTGGCTATCACGAATGTCTTCTTCGATATATAGGCTTCTTAAATTGTTATTGTGTCGTCATAGTACGCGAAAGTTCTCAATAATTTATGTGTTTAAATCTTCTGGATAAAAACGCTGGTAAATGTCTTATGAACCAAGAATAAGAATACACGTTTATCTGATCTTTTGTACAGATTTCGAATTAATACACAAAATTTACTGCAATAAATTCTCAATTTAACCCAAAAAAATGAATATCAGTGTACAGAATCTGACGACTTAACCACCTGATTATGAGATCACAAAGGATATGAAGATATTCGGATTATCAATGCTCTTGTTTGATTATGACGTAACAATAAGTTGTTTGCTCGGGGAACAACTTTCCATTGTTCCGTAACTTTGAAACTAATCTCTCCCGATTCGAGAAAATTTTTCGAAAAGAAGTTAGTGGACGATAAAGAAGGACTGATTCGTTGTTTGCATAGCCTAAGTCGGAGATATTTTAACAAAAGCGCAAGATAACTATGAGAACAGGCTGTCGGAGGAGCAATTCGTGATGAAATAACATTGGATTTGGGTATCAAAGGATATGTCTGGATTTTATGAACCTTTTTTAATGCTGGATTGGAAGATATAATTTAACTCGGGAATTTGTTGCTAGCTAACTTATCAAACGAATGCATTTTGGACCAATGTAAAAGGATTTATAGCTTAGGGCAGTGGTTCTCAACCATTTCCTGATCGCGTACCACTTGGAAGTTTCATTCAATTCATTCACTAAGAATAATCTAATGAACTAACAACAAAAACACTACTCAATTTAATGTGATGGCTCCATCTGTTTTTTCCCAACCAGCTGATCGATACGGTGCAAAACTTTGAACACAGCGCATCGGAATAATAATAACATAAGGCAGTGAACATTTTTGTGTGAATAATCGAACTAAAATTCGCATTTGACATCGAAATTGCTCGCGTACCACCTGGAAGGCTCTTGCGTACCACTAGTTATACGTGTACCACAGGTTGAGAACCACTGGCTTAGGGGGACGTCCATTATTTATGTCAATAAAGTTTAGGCAATTTTTTACCCCCTCCCCCTTGTAAACAACTATCAAACTTTCAGTGACGCCCTAATGAAATTATGTCAAAAAATGTTACCCCCTCCCTACAAACAAACAATATTTTATACGACTGGCCTTTATTCTAAAATAGAATTATGGAAATTAAAAGGTCCACATTTTTTTACTAGCTTTAACAGATTTTAAATTGACTTCAACGCTGAATTCATCAAAAAATCGAGTCGTCATGAAAACGACATTGTTGACGTCAATTAACCTCGAACTCCCCCCTCCCCCATGTCAACAATTGTCAAACTTCTTCAGACCCCCTTCCCCCATATTTCGTTGACATAATTAATGGACGACCCCTTACTCTACTAAAGGATAAAATATCCCTTTCTACTTTTAACATATTAAGATATTTACTGGTTTTATTGACAGTTTGGCGATGAACAGCACAGCTAAGTGTACGCTTATTGCTTACCTCATATATTTGTTTGAAATATTAGGTCCGGATTTAGAGTAGTTATGGCAACAGTTGGCTGGTCGTCATAATTCGACCACTTTCGATTCAAATGCATCAGAAAAAATGGCTTAATAGCGCCTCCCATCGACTATTGGATTTACATGGTGAATGTTCATTTATGGATGTCACACAGCTATATATCATAACCGGGTTGGCCGAGTGGTTAAGGCGTTGGACTTAAGTTCCAATGGACGAATGTCCGCGTGGGTTCGAACCCCACACCCGGTAGTTTTGAGTCCACAAACTAAATATTTATACCGGTACCCAGTACCAGTTTTACGACGAAAAAGTATTATTATTGTTTTCTCATACCACAATTCTAAAACCATTTACTTTTACTCTAATATCATTGTTAAAATGGAATATTTTTCTTCGTTGATGATAGAAATGTTAGTACTTTTTAGTTTTAATTTGTGACGCCACACACGCATTTCTTTTCCTTGAACAAACAAAAAATATAATTAGAGCAGTCCTGGGAAAAGCATGATTAATTTTTGCCTCCCCTGTAAAAGTAATATCGCATTTGAAGATAAAAATGCCGCGGAAAACCTTGTACATTGCCGCTGCGCTTTGCTCAAAACTGAACTAACATTTTCGAATATAGCCTGTGCATTTTCAATACAGCATGTACTTCCTCTATTTCCACATCCGCTGATATCCCATCTCGCATTCCATGGGGGTACAATCACCCCAGGATAGCCCAGATATTTATTGAGACAATGATATATTTCACATCAGCATATAAAACAAAGTTTTGTTCTAGCTAATCCTTAAAGAAAGAAATAACACAATGTGAAAATGGCAGTGTTTATTGAAACATGGTCAACAGCTCAAACATAATGAAAGTTGAAAATATTCATGATGGAACAAGAGACTTATATTTGGGCAACCCAAATTTACGGAGTTACAGATGAACGGATTTTACCCACTAATGTACGGAGAGATTTTTATGTATTCAGTAAGTTACGGACCCAATAATTAATTTAATATCTAAATATCTCTTACCTAAGCCTACCCTAACCAATCTACTGATACTGAATTTATAAAAATAATTTTTATTAAGATGAAACTAAATCCGTAACTCTGTAAATAAGGTTTGCCCTTATATTTTCCAACAACCAAACTACAACAAGAATCTTGAAACTCCCAAAACGTTTCTATTCTCTAAAAGGAAGTAAATATGATGGAAAAATATACAGGTGGGGCAATCAACAACTTCTTAGCTCCCCTCTTCTTTTATTTTAGTTGTATCACATTTTCATAAGTGTTATATGAGGCAGTATTGAGAAATATATACATAATCTATCCAGGGCACAAAATAACGACCAGTCATCAGTCAAAAGACTGGCTATTTGAAGGCTTTGACAGTCGTCAAAATTTGACGCAGGTCAAAATGACCGGCTATAAAATGGCAGAAGTATTAGTGTTTTCAATGCGAAATTAAACAGGACACAAAATAACTCAATTGTAAAAGTTTGTTTTTCAAACGATGAACGTCCTCAATTTACTTTTTGTAACAAGCGGCATTATAAAGGAAAATACCATTCTCTCTCTGCACGTCAAGTGTGTATTCACACAATTTCATTTATATACAATATATTCCCCCTGTTTTCTACCTTTGTGTTATTTTAGTAGCAAGGCAAGCAATTTATGCAGTGTTTTTCAGGCATATAATTTGACAGGCCAAACAACAATTTTGACAGGCTTCGACTGGCCAAGTCGCTCAAAATGACAGGCCTCCCAAAACTCCTCTATTGTGCCCTGTTATCCATATTTAAACTAAACTTTGACCCGTTTCGCCCCCCTACCCCCCTTCTCCATTGGCCTTGATGACCCAGAAAGGCTGATAGAGGACAAGGGGTCACGACTTGTTGAACTTGAACTTTGTTGAGTGAAGCGTGACACCGTTGAAACTCCATCAATGAACTTGGTTCTGAAGAGAACGTTGGCATTATTGAACATGCCATCTTTGAGAGAGACCACGATGAACTGGGATTTCTTGAAGTGTTCCCTCAACATTCGACCAATGTTTTGAGTATGAGATAGATCAAGAGCAGCATCAACCTGTAGACAAATGGGAACACTTATATGACCAGTAATTGGCACAAAATCGTAAAACGTGATTCGACGATGTTCTTTTTTTAATTCACTTATATAATTTTTGACGAATCATACTAAGTTGGCCTATTTTTAAGTTACTAATACAATTATAATATCAGACATAGTCTTGTTCGTACACAATCAAAAGTTTTATTTCGTAAACTTTCGCTAGATTATAACATCTAGCTTCTTCAGACAAAGCATAATAGAGAACTGCAAAATGAAACACATTGAATTGGTTATATATGGCCAAGTATCTAAGAAGGAAAAATATGTATGTCTGAGGATATATGTATGTTGGGCACTTATATGAGCATAAATTGGCACAAAATCGGGAAATGTGATTCAACGTTTTTTTTTTTCAATTGACTTATATATTTTTTACGATTTATACTAAGACGGCCTATTTTTAAGACAAAACAAACTAAGTTACTAATACAATGAGTGAAAACAGATAGATAAAAGATAAAACAAAATCCGCAACTCCGTAAATTAGGTTTGCCCTGAACATGCATCTTGCTCAATTGTACCACAATAATCTAAGTGAAATTTAACTTTTGATAGCAAAGTTCATGTTCGTGTATGTGTATTCACATGAAATCTTGACTCGCAAGAAGATTTCTCAAAAATTTGAGAAGCCGGAGTAGTGCAAGAGCTTTTCGAATTGAATCAGCACAATGGCAGTGACTAAACGATGGTAATTTTGAGGAAATCGTACAATCATTACCAAACGAAAAGTGTGCTGTTGTTGCAGGGGGTGGTAGAGCCTTGCTCAAGGGTAATGCGCCATGCAAAGAAAAAGTATATCTTAATGTTTGTGTGTGATGTCATACGTTCATGTATGTGTGTGTAAACTCTTGACCTGTATGAAGATTTTAAATAATAACAAACTAGAGATTGAACTCTGACCTCATCCAAGATATAGATCGGAGCCGGTTTCAGCAACAACATGGCGAGGATGAGAGACAGAGCGACGAGTGACCTCTGACCCCCACTAAGTTCACTCAGATTATCCTTCCAAACTCCACCAAATCCAACTCGGAACTCGAGTCCTGCTAGCACACTAGTGCCCTCCGCTGGACTCAATTTAGCTGTCGCGCCAGGAAGCAGAGTTGAAAAGATGTTTCCAAAGTCTTTGTTCACCTGAAAAACATGTAAACTGGCTGATACTTGTATAAATGCGTTAGAACAGTGGGTCTCAACCACTTTGTACTGACAACTGCTTTTTTGTCCACCCAGAAATAACAAGTGCCCCTTATCATTCATTCAGTTAAAAAAAAGGATTTAATTTAAGTAAAAAACAATCAATTTATTGCTCATGCATTAGCACAACTCGTTAGACCACAGGTTCTTAATCTATGGGTCATGACTCATGACCCACTAGGTGGGTCACAGAAAGAACTTTGATGGGTCACAAACACTCAAGTAGTATTAAGAATCCCTGCATTAGACACATTAGATAAGTTTAGTCAAAAACATTACCACAATACTTTAGTTGAACAAATTATTTAAACATACTAGCTTTAGATTTTTAAATTTTTTAAAGGAGGGTCTCACAACATGTTTGGAAAACCCTCTGCAACTGCCAGGTTAAGAATCACCAAGTTAATGCAAAAGTGATTATTAGTTAAGTAATTAGAGGTAAATAGAATAAATTTAAACTAATCAAAATCATAATCCCTGAACATTGAAAACACGAATAACCACTTATGTCAAACATTCTAGTAATGATGCAGAATTTAATTTTAGGTAAATTTGATTTATTTTTAGATTTATAAAATTTATCACATTTTCTGGTAACTCTGCATGATTATCTATTAATCACTTTTATCACACCATATAGTATATAGTATATACATAGATTATTCGTTTCTTCATAAATGAGCTATGTCCAATTTGCAAAAAAAATACTTTTACAAATAAAATCACTTTTACTGCAAAAACCATACAACAACCATATTATATATATATATATATTGCTTTAAAGCAGTGGTTCCCAACCTGTGGTACGCGAGAGCCTTCCAGGTGGTCATATTTCGGGGTCATATTAGTTAAATTATTCTTCACAAAAATATGCTGAAACCCATCCACCCCGACATACACAACCCCTTACCCACCTGTTCATAACCCACAATATATGTATAGAGATTATTTGCAAAGTCAGAGATACTTTTACAAATAAAATCACTCTTTACTGCAACATTGGAAAGGATTGAATTAGGCCACAATCATATATACCAGGGGTGCACAACCTGCGGCCTTGCTCTAGCTACAGAGGTGATTCCAAAGTCCCATCCTTACAGATACTATTATACATGATCCATTGACATATGAGCGCCAGACATACGCTCGCTGATATTAGAGGGCACAGAATTACAGCACCAATAAATTGTTGCTGAAGTAGCTGGCTTGTGTATTTCCGTCCATAACTTAACCCTAATTAAATGATGATGTCATGCGCTCTAATGTCGGTGCATTATACATATAGTTAACTCCAATGACTACACCAATGTCCTTTTCACACTACGGTAGAATTGCTTATTTACAAAGTAAAACTACGCAAATGCTGATTTACGAATAAGCACGATGGTAGTTCTACTTTGCAAATCAGCATTCGCGTAGTTTTACTTTGTAAATGAGCAATCATCAGTCAATTCTATCGTAGATCTACCGTAGTGTGAAGATACTATGATGGGGCTGAAACCCATCCACCCCGAAATACACAACCCTCACCCACCTGTTCATAAGCCTTTGTCACTGCTTCATTTTTCCTCTGATCTAGCTCATTGATCGTTTGTTGAATCTTCATCTTATCATTCTCAATAATCTTCTTTCTTTTCATCAAATCATTGCATTTCTCTTCTGCTTTCCCAAGAAGACTCATCGCTCGCATGTTCACTGATTTGCTCAACCGCTCTTTCGTTTCTTCCAGTTTTGTCCGTCTGGTTAAACAAAACAAAAGGCTATTTTTAAACAGGGGCGCAAAAATTAGGGATGTGACAGAACGAGTACTCGGACGAGTCTTGGGATTTTTCGAGGACTCGATCGAGTCCTGCGAAAGACTCGTTTTTTTCATTTGAGGCCTAATAATTACATGGTTTTCAGTGCTATGCCGAAGTATTGTTTTGTCACAAAAGATTGCACAGGTTACAAAAAGGATTGTGCAGATGACCTCAGTATATGAAGGCTTTAACATCCCGAATACAAAGCAGTTATAATCAAAATCCACTGGATTGAGTGAAAAAAGCTAAATTAGCAACATTTTCTTCATTTAAGGAATACCATTCCGTTGCGATGACAACTTTACCCAGCGTGATTTAATAAAAGAGGGAAAAAAAAAATATCCTGGGAAGGTGTTCAGAAGGCGATTTTTGGCTCAGTATGAAGACAGATCAAAGCAATTGATGAACGTTGTCGGTTCACTCGATATGACACATGCTATTTTCTAATTATAATACCGCACGGCAGCTTTTTGTGGTGCTTCTGAAATAAGTTGTGTGCTAATGAGTTTTATTATTGTTTTAGACTTAACTTTGTATTGATTGATGTATCAAATTTACCCTCGGATTCACTGGAAAGCTGTAGCGGGCTTATACATGGACGCATGATGCGACTATGCCGACTTGCGAGAATGCTGATAATTAAATTGATTGTTTTCCACATGGTTTAAATTAAATCCTTTTTTCAACTCAATGAATAATAGGGGGTCGTTGTTATTTCCGGGGAAATAAAACTACAGTCTACAGTCTAAAGTGATTGAGAACCACCTCCCTTACTACTAACTACTATTTGACTGGGAACGAGAATTAAATTAACCTTTTTGCAAATTCCTTTGGATTGTTCGCCTTGAAATCATAAGGAGAATCTTTTTCTCCGAATAGATGTCGCTCGTGTTCGATCCAGTCGTGCTCTTCCAATAATTGTTTCAACTTGTTGGCAGCTTCCGAACTTTCCTTCATGTGTTTTGTGATTGAGTACGACTTCTCCTTGATATCGTGTTCAAGTGAACTAGCTTGCTGCTGTACCTCCCCACGTTCTGTAACTTTTTGTTGAATGTCCTGAAGGTCAAGAGTGTTAGAGGTCATATCAAGGTGAAGTAGGGGTCATTCAAGGTGAAGTAGAGGTCATATCAAAAAGTTGAAGAGAGGTAGACATAAATCAAGGCCAGGAAGTATTCAAAAATAAATATATATCATTCAATTAAATTGGAGGTTTTTCAAGGTTAACTGTCAAGGTCATAACGCTAGACCAGTGGTTCTCAACTTTTTTAGCCTATGCACCCTTTCACCATATGTCAGAATGACATTCCCCCCTTTCGAAAATTGTCTGCCTTAAAAAGTGCATTATAAATAATATGTATATAATGATTGTAATTCAATAATCCAATACACATAAATAAAATAAAGGAATTTATATACTATTAAAGAAAAGCTGAATAGAATGAGAGGATGTTGTAAATTCTATAAATAAATAAGAAAGAATTGTGAAAATTTATCAAGAATCTAAACTCCCAATTAATTCCCCCCTGAAACCATGAAATTCCCCACAGGGGGTGAATTCCCCCCTGGTTGAGAACCACTGCGCTAGACATAGCAAAACTATCAATTTAGATGCGAAAGAATTTAGTGAAAATGAAAAAATTTTAAGACAAAATAACAAATTTAAAATTGCTATTGCCAACTTTTCATTTTACTTTAAACCAGGGCACAATAGAGGAATTTTGAGAGGCTTGTCATTTTGACAGGCTTGACCAGTCGAAGCCAGTCAAAACTGTTGTTTGGCCTGTCAAATTATTTGCCTTAAAAACACTGCATAAATTAGCTTAATTTGCTACTAAAATAACACAAAAGTAGAAAACAGGGGTGCAGAGAGAGAATGTTATTTTCCTTTATAATGCCGCTTGTAACAAAAAGTAAATTGAGGACGTTCGAAAAAACAAAGTTTTACAATTAGTTAGTTATTTTGTGCCCTGTTTAATTCCGCATTGAAAACACAAATATTCCTGCCATTTTATAGCCGGTCATTTTGACCGGAGTCAAATTTTGCTGACTGTCAAAGCCTTCAAATTGCCAGTCATTTGACCGACGTTATTTTGTACCCTGTTGAACTATTTTCATATTCACCATATTTCAGAGAAATTCTCAATACAGTAGATTTACAAGATTTAACCATTAGTTACTCCAGAAACTGTGAAAATATTAAGTATTTTATGATGATGAAAGTAATTAAATATTCAACACTGCACCTGATTCCTCATATGAATATATTCTCTCTGCTTCTGCAGCTCATTCTTTGTCTCCTTCACAGAGGTTTTGCATTCGTCCAAAGCTTGGCTCAAAGAATCGTATTGTTTCTGAAAGAAGATACAGAAGAATTTGGTCAATACAACCAATTGCTTATTACATCCAAATTGCTTGGGACAGAATTTTCCTATTCATTCCCCATTATAAAAATTAAAAACCCCACTTAATATTAATACATCCACTTTCGATTCCCCATGCAGGCAAATTGTTCTTTATTGTGTACAAATAATGGCTTTACTGTGAAGAAAGTAGAAACAATAGCTGATTATGAACAATCAAACAGACTGTTTTAGAACATCAGTCATTGCAGTTACAGCAGTTTGTCGTTGCAGCTGAAGCAGTCTTCTTATTGCAGCCGAAGTGTGTTGCTTGTTCTAGCCTACAGTTATTACATCCAAAATTGCCTGGTCCTGAGGCGGATGTATTAACCAGGGCTGTGGAGTCGGTACATAAAACTTCCAACTCCGACTCCTCCATTTACAAACATCCGACTCCGACTCCGACTCCTTTATTCAATATAATAAATAACTAATAAGTAAT
>JAUELA010045998.1:0-11061 GCA_031471845.1 Boltenia villosa | reverse complement strand
TCATAAATATAATTGTGGGGGTAAAAGCAAACTTAAAATTTTTGCCCCCCCCCCCCCCCTGGATTTTTTTCAGCGGACGCCCATGTGTATATAGCACGATTCATTTAACCAGAATTAAAGACGGAAAAATATCACGAGATTTTTCTTGATGATAATCATACGCAGTGGCGGCTTGTGCCATAATCAAATTGAGGGAACTACTAAACCGAAGCTTATTTATGTTGCAAATCGTTCTTATACCAACCCATAACTTTTGTATTGTTAAAAGATGTCGACTTCCTGCAGCCCCTATGGACAAGCCGCCACCTGTTTCAAAAAATACTTAATATTAAAACACATCACACCAATTAAACTGTAATGATTATTTTTTTAATTACCATTTTATTTCTCATTAAAAAATAATAGTAGCAACGAGTGACTTTATTGCTCACAAGCCTACAAGGTTTCTTCCTGACTCTAAACGATTAAAACTTTCATACAATTGACTAAGAAGTGAAAATATCATTCTCAAGCGCTTGTAGACACCTTTGAACCTCACATCAGTTATGAATCCTCTTTTTAAGCCCTCTTCATGAATCTTCTCGAATAGCTGCTTACATTGTTTTGTTTTCTCTTCTGAACCGTCGTGACCTATAGCGAGTCCCACGAATTCGAAGATCTCATCCACACAGCTGCGGTTTGTCGCAGGTTTCTCAATGAATTTGTCGTGTTGTTGTTTGGCTCGATTAAGTAATGACTGGGATTCATGAGCGTTTTGATATATAAGTTGAGACAAAAGGATTTCAATTACCTTGCACATAATCGAAATGACATATGCGGAACTCGAAACAGGAAGAAAGCCTCGTCTCCCATATAAATTTTTCAAAATGTTTCGATATGTTCTTTTCAATAATTGTAGCCATTCTTTTTTTCGATGTACCTCATTTTCCTCAGCTTCGTGTAACAACAGGCGTTTCAGTCCTCCTACAAATTCAGGAACCACATTACTATGGAGCAGCTTTAAAAAAAACTCTCTATCGTTGTTCGATGTTGTAGAACTCAATTCTGAAGTACACTCTGTAAAATCATCATCAATCTCGCATAATTCAATGCATACATAAAGGCAGAATAACGAGAACATCGCCGATAGAGAATTGTTACATGAAAAAAAGTCTCCATCTATTCGGAAGTCAATCCCTAATCTCCAACAAACCAAATCAACGTCAACTTCATCTCGACTTCTCGAACCAATCTTGGAAAATGCTTCTCTGATCGATTCTTCCCCACTTGGTCGCTTCAAATATTCTTCGATTATTTTTTTGCATCCCAGCATTATAGAGATCAGACGTCTATAATCAAGATCAAAGTCAAAATGTGCCAGGTTCTCACAACAACCCTCTAATAATCCAAGCTTACAATCAACTTGTCCATTTTCATGAGTGTATCCGACATCTCTCCAGGCATAAATACATGCAATCAAGTATTCCAAATCTACTTTTGTGCTTTCATTGAAAATTCCCCTTTCATGCAGCTTTCCGATCAGATCAAAGAGTGAATCTTCTGACATGTTTAAGTTGATGATTTTTGCCACAGCTGTCAAGAAACTGCAAGCCAACCTGTGGAAAACATCTTTATAATCATATGAGGCAGCTAAGAAAGATAGAGATTGAATGATTTGACCTTGTAAATCGGTACTGGGAGAAACATCCTGAAAGATCGGTACTAAATTGAAAATGTCAATCTGAGTTGGTAGATTGATTCTGAATTGTTTCGAGGTTGTTGCGACCATATCACTTGATGATGCCTCATACAGCATTTTTTCTCGTTCGATTTCAAATTCTTCAAACACCTCTTTCTCTCCAAATATTAAACGTGTATAAAGTAGAACATCGATGATATGATAACCATTCCTTGTATCCTCTGTTTCATCATTATCAAGCAACAACCAGGCCATCTCTGAAACAGGTTTGATCAATTCCATCACGAAAGGTTTGTTCTTGGTAGGATCCCTACCGAGAGGTGTTTTACTTGCAAATGGATGATTACTGTCGAATCGAATTCCAGGTTTGATGACGTCATCCCAGGACCAGTCCTTGTCACCTCCCTTCCCTTCACTGAAGTCATTTAGCTCAGGAATGGCTAAATTTCCAGCGGGGTTTCCCCAAAGTAGAGGATAATGATATGAAATAAAACTGAATACCATCGGAAGTACTGATAAACTTCTCCACTGTGTTCTTCATCTTCCAAGAGAATCATGTGTTCTAAATCCGAATAGGGAGTGAAATCCTGACGGGCGAGTGATCCCATTCCAACATGGGCGAATCTGCAGGGGGGAGGACCAAGTAAGTCCAAGCAATTTTTTGAAATTTTATGAAAGATTGAGATGAAGTACTCGGAAGTAGATGTCATAACTCCTCGTATCATGGGAACGTCTAGCACGGTATTTCCTTCCTCATCTTTGTAATTGTGTCTTTCTTCTCTCATCTGCATAATATCTTCGTGAATAGATTTAGAACGCTGACGTAACCGAGGAAATTCTTTAAGACGAATGAACTGCTTGATATCACTTTCAATCTTAATCATGAAATGCGATGCATCTGAGACTAGTTTTCTGCAAAACATCTTAGTTTCTGTGTTAACATCTTGCCCAATTTCAATCTTCTTCAAACACATTCCTATGCGCTTTTCCGACGCTACGGCCAATCCGATACTGTATGTGAGATATGACATTCGTTCTCTCGTATTATTTGCTTCTATTTCGGATTTCATTTGGCAGAGAGTTGCCATTTGTGCTAAACGTTCCGTAACTTGAATCAGCGTCAATAATTTACTTGACTCGTCGTGACCAACTTGCAATTCGATACTGCGACGTTTTTGAAAAACTTTCTGAAGCTCATTTTTCAAGAAATCAAATATTTTCTGAAAAATCGAATCTAATTCGCTTGTGCGCAAGGTAATACTTCCTTTTATTCGGTAGAGTCTGGCCATTTGTAGAAGAAGTTCCGCAGATCGAATCAGATTATTTGAATCTCTGTTTGATGTGTAATTACTAGCTTGGCATTCGTCCGTGTCAAAGTTTTGAGAAACTTTCTCCAGCTCATTTTCCAAAAACTTCGATATCTCTTGAAACATAGAATTAACTTTGCCCATGCTAATGCGAATATGGGTTGGTATAAAGTTTTTAAATTGCTGTGGAGTAGATGCGGCCAGATGACCTCCTGATGCCTCATCCGACATAGATTCTCCTGCGATTTCAAATTGTCCATACAGCTTCTTATCTCCAGCAACGAAACACGTGTAAGCTAGATCATCGCTCCTGAATTCATCTGTATCATCTTCATCAAACAGTAAGCTGGCCTCTGGAACAGGTTCCATAACGGAAGGGTTGTTCTTGGTAGGATATCGACCTTGGGGTGTTCTACTTGAAAACGGATGACTACTATCGATCCATATTCCTGGCTTAATGACGTCATCCCAGTAAAAATCTTTGTCACTTCTCTTCTCTTTACTGAAATCATTCAATTCGGGGATGGCACAAATAATTTGCAGCGGGGTATCTCCGAAGTGAAGGATAATGATCTGAAATAACATTGAATACCAACGAAAGTACTGATAAACTTCTTCACTGTGTTCTCCGTCTTCTAGAAGAATCATGTTTTTGAAATCCGAATAGGGGGTGAAATCCTGGCGGGCGAGTGATCCCATCCCAACATGGGCAAATCTGCATGGAGGAGGACCAAGTAAGTCGATGCAATGTATCGAGGTCTTCTGAAAGATTGAGATGAAGTATTCGGAAGTGTACATCATGACTTTTCGTATGATAGGAACGTCTATCACAGTATTCCCTTCCTCATCATTGTAATTGTATCTTCCTTCTCTCATCTTCACGATATCCCGGTAAATAGATTCAGAGAAGTGACGTAAATGAGGAGATTCTTTAAGACAAATTAAGCGCTTGATATCACTTTCAATCTTAATCATGGAATGTGTTGAGTCTGAGACTAATTTTCTGCAAAAAGTCTCTGTCTTTGTGTTAACATCTTGCCCATTTTCAATCTCCTTCAAACACATTTTCATGCGCTTTTCCGACGCCACGGCCAATCCGATACTCTGTATAAGACATGACATTCGTTCGCTTGTACTTCGCTCTCCCATTATTAGTAGCAGGTAGTTTGTAAATATTTTTGAAAGTGTGGTGATTGTGGAAATTCGTACTAGACGTAACCCTATACTAAACATGTCATGAATGACTTGCGATTCGTGCATGCGAGAGGTTTGAGAAACTTTCTGAAGCTCATTTTCCAGGAAATCGAATGCTTCCTGAAAAATAGAATCTACTTGGCTACTGCGAACAATAGTGCTTGCTTCCCGTCGGTAGAGTCTGGCCATTTCTAGAAGAACTTCAGCAGATCGAATGATTGATTCTCTGTTTAATATATCATGACTGGTTTGGTATTCGTCAATTGAAGACACTCTACTCTCGTTCGCACCCATGGTTGGAGAATAGCGAGCTACTCCTTGTTGGAATACTTTATTGTCACTCTGGCTTTCTGGCAGGATATGGGTTTCAACTAAACTATTTATATATTGTGTAACAAAGGAACAAGATATTTTGAAATAATATTATGCACACTATGATACGCATACGCGAGAGCGAAAAAGTATTTGAACTTGGAATATTTGTCTTCGTTTAGGAATTAAAGTGTCATTAGGACGACTGTTCAACCACCACCATCGATATTCGTCAACAGATGTGATATCTTTTACATTGTTAAATACTTATGTAATGTGTTGCTTAAGAAATAAGTTATATAAATTTTACTGGCGACAGCTGTACTATTAATAATATTTTCATTTACCCGAGTTTCTCTCGTTGTAATGAATCTTTAGCGATATACTGTGTAAAATGATAATGTATTGTCGGAATTAGTAATTTCAAATTTCTATTTAAAAACTGCCAACTCGCATTTTAGGGCAATTCTGTATTCAGTGGCTATAATATTAGTAACACAGATAATAACAACACATTTTAGAATATACAACATTTGAGATGACTTCAATTCAAAATAAAATTCAGTAAAAAATCCAAAATCTCTCCCTACTCTCTCAAAATTCTTCTACACTCTCAAGAGTATTGTATACTATATCTCACAGCAAATATATATTCTAAAGTTGATTAAAGATTTAAGTAATATCAATCCCCTTCCTTAATTTCCCTTTCTGAATTTTCATATATAGATATTTGAGAAGAGAAGGCCCCATTCACCATTTCAGATGAAACAATTAGATTTTTGTAAACTGCTCAATGAACCTCTAAATCCCATCACAAATCTTCACATAATCACATGTAAAGCAATTTACCAACGGCTCGTATGGGTTCTAGGACAACTGCCCCGGACACTTGCCTCCAACATATTTAAATATTTTTGAAAAGTAAATTACCTGATGTTGAACATACGTGATTACTCGTTCTTCCAGTTGGGGTAAGGAATAGGGTAATAGTTGAGGTTGGGGTTAGGATTAGAAATAGGAATAGGTCTGGGGATGTCGGCGAAAGAAAAAGCTGTTGACGGTCGCAGTCCAGTAAGTGCCCCGGCGCCATAATTCGGGGGCAGTTGTCCTAGAACCACTAGTATGTTCAATTAAAAATATTCCACTCTTCAAAATTCTAGCTTCCCTCACATATATATCTACATCGAACACATATGAAAAAGACAACAGAAATATATCAACTCAGTCGGATGAAAAGCATTCCTGTTAAAAAGAATTATCAACCAGTTTTCTCGCAAATATATGTTAAAGTTATTGAATATAGAAAATTAAAAAACACAATTTTGAAAAAAAATAAATAAACTTCCGCTTCCACCGATTTCTATATTTTCCACAATTAATCCAAATTAATTCTAACATCAGAAATGTAAATTATCTCAAACTTATCCATCCTGCACCTCGTAAACTCTTTCATAATAATATTTTTGTCCAAATTATTAAACTGAAAACATTTTTTTTATCTGATCTCGATTAAACAACATTCAACCTCCTTACAAAGTAGCAATGTTAATAATACTCACCGCAAGGCATTAAAAGCAGTTGGATCCTCGGCGCGATTGCTTACACACAACATGAAAATTATATAAATTATGTTTAAAAATCTGCAATAGATGAGGAAAGACCTGACAGGAACGGAATCTAATAAAAATAAAGAAGTTAATAATAACAATACTGTATTTACAAGTAACGCTAAGGAAAAATCCTTGAATAAAGATTAACTCTTTACATACATCCTCAACTTACTTTGAGATGCACTAATCTAAATTTAATTAGTTACAAAAATACTATTATGGAAAGACCGGGTAAAATCAGAATTATTTAAAATATATCCAATGAAGCTATATCCAGACTGGGTCAAGTAACTACCACAGGGGTTGGCAAATTATGGAGCATCTGTGAATCTCTCGCAGGCAGCGAAGAAAAAAAAATCATTTACATTACATTGAATGGCGTGGACGGCGTTGAGCGGTTAAAAGACATGAAAATAATACTCTGTCCAACGTTATCATCCGTTTGCGTTTGCAACATGTCTGCGAAATTTAATTGTAGTCTCGTTAAACGCGTTTCTCTGTTCGAATATGTCTCGACCACACAAATTGACATCGCCTTGAAAAAAAAAAAATTCGCGGACCGCACAAAAAGACCTCGGAAGCCTGATGCTGCCCGCGGGCCGTAGTTTGCCACCAATGAACTACGATATACTCGGAGATTACCGTTGAACCTAACGGATGTTGTTCTTTTATTTTCGTGACTACTTTTCCAGTAATTTTCCATTGCTGGTTAATAAATAACCCGTATCGTCACGAGATGTTTCTTTCGCAATCATTGTTTAAATTTCAATGAATTCGAGACATTGGGAATAGCATAGAAATTTTACTGCCGACAGCTGGCCAGGTATTTCCATTTAAGTTACCCGTTTTTACAGTCTTGGAATAGGGTCGGTAACCGAGCTTGCAATATATTACAAAACTGAACAAACCTTGAATACAAATTAAACAAAATGAATTGAGCTGACGTGACTTCACACTTTGAACAAACATGATGCCATTCCTAATCCACAATAATTTATTCATTTTCCGTCAAATGTTTGCTTTCTGGTAACAGAAAGTACCGATAAGAGGTCGTTCACATTGTTCGGACAAATATTGCATAATTAATTACCCTCACGACAATAAAGTTTGTTTTTTCAAGCGAGACTTTTCACGAGCTATAATAAAACATAATTTGACAACTTTACATACAAGAAAATAATCATTACGTAATGTGTAGGAGTTTTACCTCCCTACGAGGTATTAATGGTATTTAATCACTTGACCTTGTTTGCTCGCTAGTCGGCATGGTCGCATCATTCGTCTATGTATAAGCTCGCTACGGCTTTCTGGTGAATCGAGGGTAAATATCAATCAAAAGTCATCGCGTGACATGAGAATCGAATAAACCATAAATCAAAGTTAGCTCACGAACAAACAAGGATGTCATTAGTTGTTTGATATCGTAAATTTCGTTGGATTATACAATTCAGGTGAACATGTGTAACAAGAATGCGTCAGTATTAAAGTATAAATGTCAGTTTGCGCAAGTCTGTACATTCTTGAAACAGTCAGACTTTATCGTTGGATTTGATTTATTAAATTTCATCTTTTATTAGATTTATTTGCATGTTGAACCGTGTTTAGAATAGTGCGAACAACACATAAAATATATTATTGCCGATCAATTGCAAAATAACGAGTAGGTGCCTGTTTAGGTACAATTATGCAATACAAATGAAAATATCCCACACTAATTAACTTCGCAAAACCGCACAGAACTCACGCTTACTCCATAAGCGATGGAAAATGAAGATGAGTAATTGCCTTTAATGTAATAATGGATGATCTTCCAGATGTTACCTCTCAGCGATCTTTTCTATCCAGCCTAACAATGGTAAGCCAACTATCTTATTATTAACTATCCCGAACCCCCAATCCTAAGAGTGTGAAATGAACATATGATTTACAGTGTAGAGGTAACAAGTGGAAGTTTACCCACTAATGAATGTTTTACACAATTAAACTCTGAAATGTCACCAAACGCATCTTGCATGTTATTATTTTCCACTATTTTTGTTATGGTTACTAGGGGTGTCAAAACATTGACATATGTAGTTTGTGAAATTCTGTCAGAGCATTGTGAATGTTGCTATGAATACATTGTTGCAGGGTACAGCACTAAGGTAGGCGAAATCAATCGCTGTGCTTTCCGCGTATGTGTGTGTTGAGGAAATCTTGACTCGCAATAAGATCTCCCGGAAATCGGATGAGCCTTATTTGTAGAATCTTGTTTTTGTTGCTTTTTGGGGCCTCAAAAGCTATCGACATCTAAGGTCATTCAAGCTATGTAGAGCAGTGTGAATATTTACCTTGCGCGAGTCTAGCGACAACAAGGGTCGTAGATTGTGCCTTCTTCCAATGTCGTTACTCGGACATATGTTGATGACGTACTATTCTTATTCCATTTCCTTGTGTGTTAGCCGTCGACTTCTAGGGTTATTTCGGCTGTGCAGTGTGTAGTGAGTGATGCTAAGAGAAATAGAATCCTCACAACCGCCGTACCTGTTCATGTACAGCTTCTGCCATTTGGCGTATTAGAGATGTTAAATGTTCAACTTTTTTAACTCATTGACTGACTGAATTGTCCTTCGCAGCTATGGGCTTGTGTGAGGTTATCGAATTTGAGAATTTACAACCGCTTGTTGTCACTACAGAGACATGTCAAGAAAAATGGCGGGAAAATATTCACAGTCGAGAGGCGTCTGGTGACATTTTCAGAAATTAATCGTTCAACATATTATAAGTATATCTGTTTTGCTGTAGGTAATATTTCTCGTCGTTATAGCAAGAACGTCCAGTAGTATGTAAATACGACAATAGCAATGGATTTCATAAAATATTCCGACTTCCTAATTTCTTACAATAAATAAAATACCGATTAGAAATGATCGAAATTCTCACCATTCTTGAAGCACAACATAATTGCCAAATACCAGACATGATATGAACAAACCTGAACTGTTAATGGTGTTAGTACAATAACATACTATGAATAATATTCAACTATCCTCCAATATATTTGCAAGCTAAACCTTCATAATCTAAATTTCCTGCCAAGTTAAAGAAGGAGGTGACAAAGAAACATTACTTGGACGACTTTCTATCATGCAGTGTCGTTCAAATAGTTGTAGGCCTACTTGAACAACTATTTGTTATTGATTTAAATATTTGCTGGCGACTTTGTTTGACGCCAGCACGCCTTTACTTGCAATTGTTGTATTCATGAGCACAAAAGGAAACTTTCTTCTGAGTTCAATGGGACGATTAGATGACGACGAGCTTACATAAATGTTGAGTCAGACACCACCGAGTCTACACAGCACACGAAATCATTTTCACTTCAAATATTATAAGTTCAATATATTGTTTATTGTTCACTGATGCCAACCTACTACGGAGATGGTATATTAGGACAGGTATCCGGACGTTTAGTCAATGAACGTTTAGCCAACGGACATTTAGCCAACAATATTTGCAGGGGTGGACATTTAGCCAACTTTTTTTTCGAATAATTGTTTTTCAAAAAATGCAAAAATTATATCTCTTGGGTTAGAGTCAGGTTCCAGGGTAAGAGTTAGGGCAAGGATGGCGAACCACTGACCCGCGGGTCGCTAAGTGGCCCACCACCTACATTTCAGTGACCCACTTCGCTTTTTGGTATTTATACAAAAAATGTTCAGTTATGCTACTGTGAGAAGAGCTTCTCGGGCAACCCTACATACACCTCTTCATAATTTAAGTGTCTCAAAAATCATTGTTCAATAATGAATGAAGATTTTAATTAGTACTTGGCAAATTAGTTGGCATGTCGGTCTTCTCGATTTACCTTTACTTATAAAGGCCAAATTCTTGAAATTTGGCCTTTTTCGACTCGCTTGGCCTCATAAAATCGGCCTGGCTTATTTGGCCTTTTTCTGGCCATTTTCTCAAAAAATTTTTTTTAATTTTTTTAACTGAAATAGACCTATCACACAAGTAAATTTGTGACCCACTTTATTTTTTCCCCAATTTAAGGCATGAAAAGTGACCCAGTCAATTGAAAAGGTTCGCCATCCCTGAGTTAGGGTATGGTTTAGGATTGGCTTTAGGGTTATGATTGGGGTTTAGGGTAAGGGTTAGGGTAGTAGCTTCAGGGTTAGGGTGGTTAGGTTCAATTTTTGAAGAAATGAAAAAACGTCTGTTGGCTAAATTTCCGGGATTCATAGGGACAACATCGAGGAATTAAAAATATTAATCATGAGGTTTGAGATAAATGTCAGAAATGTTAGAATACTAGGAACAGAACTCTTATTGTGTTTAATACTAAGGTATTCAATTGCAATATGGAACTTTTGAATGCATACAGGGTGCTTACATTTAACATTCACTAACTAATATCACTCAAGGTTACAAGACAATCTTAACATCTGAACGAGATCAAATTGCTGTAAAATAGGATTGAGTTACGATAACAAACCTATGGTAAATGTTAATTATTTGATCTTAAGATCTGGTTCTCGCATAATAATTACGTTATCGAACATCGCAACAAGTATTTAGGAGGCAATACAGTTGAATATGTTCATATTTACAACCAGTGTACTTATTAAAATGTTATGTTCACGCACGATTTCCTTTGTACACACAGACATTCCACTCAATCGACTGTGACCGAAGGACTCAGACTTCAGAAAATGGGTACATTTGCTGTAGTAAAGGTAAGAGTTAGATATCTCAATCTCCAACGATGAGATATTGAAAATGGTATCAGAAAGTTTAGTAATGTTTTACGAGATATCCCTGACAACAGTCCTCGGACAAATTCCCCAGTATGTATTTATAGGTATGTATCTCTCTCTTTAAATATATATATATTTTATGTAAAAGGTAATTGATTAATTGGTAGTTATGTACAATTAATATATCATATCAATTTACCTGAAATTAAATACCAGAATGT
>JAUELA010045887.1:0-11062 GCA_031471845.1 Boltenia villosa | reverse complement strand
GAATAGGGAACGTTTGAAAAAATATGTTAAGAATTACCAAAATTTTGCTGCTAGTTTATATATAAATTACTTACTCTATCTTTTCAGATCATACAACTTACAACACAATACTTCTCACCTACCTACCCGGACTGGTTGTACAAGATCTCCAGGTCGACGAAGAAGCTTTCCTCAAACTTTGCTACAAATTAGGAGCATTTTCAGGGAGATTGGATATGGCTTTGAAGGTGAGGGGATATCGTCATTATTATTTCTCCAGTGTCTTGAACAATGCTGGCAGAGTTGTAATGACTTGACTCGAGTCGCATTTTTGGTGTGACCCGACTCGAGTCGACTCGAGTCTCGTCGCTTAAAGACTCGACTCGACTCGAGTCCCGTCGCTTAAAGACTCGACTCGACTCGACTCGAGTCTCGTCGCTTAAAGACTTGACTTGACTCGAGTCCCGTCGCATAAAAACTCGACTCGACTCGAGTCTCGTCGCTTAAAGACTCGACTCGACTCGAGTCCCGTCGCTTAAAGACTCGACTCGACTCGAGTCTCGTCGCTTAAAGACTTGACTTGACTTGACTCGAGTCTTGAAACAAAATGACTCGAGTAAATATTGACTTTTGTAAGGATCATAACGTGAGTTGCCATAATATTCAGTTCAGTTTTGCGCCATGGATGTTTTACTGGATTCTTTTAAATTTTGGTGAAATACTTCATGACTTGAAATTGACTCGAACATTTTTGTATTTTTGTAACTTGGACCCGAACATTTTTGTGACTTGGACTTGACTCGATGAAGTCAGTGACTCGGACTTGACTCGACTCGACCATGAGGTTGACTCTTGTCTCTAGACCCATGACTCGGACTCGACTTTGGTGACTTGGTCCCATCTGTGAATGGCGGGGCTTTGAAAATGGCTCCGTACATTTGGTCGAACGGACATTAACCTTCAAACTGATCATTACCCTAGCCCACATTCAAAAAAATTGAATTTTCCTTCAATGGCATTGACGCCGTTGAGCGGTTAAAAGACTTGAAAATAATACTCTCGTTGCCCACATGCGACCAGTGGGCCGTAGTTTGCCCATCCCTGCCCTAATCCTAGCCCAAATGTCCGTCGGTGAAACGCCCGACCGCGTTTGAAAATGATGATGTCATAAATGGATGATGTCACTTTATATGTTGCGTCATCATTTCAACTCGTACTGCCGTATTTTCACGTATATAAGACGCGTCTTATACAACATTTTACTCCCTGGATGCGTCTTTTTTTCGTGGGCGTCTTATCCAATTAATTTTTTACATGAATGAACGGTGAAACGTGTGATAAAGATAAGCACGTCAATGTATGAAATGTACCAAAACAAGGTATCGCGCATGAAGCAACGCAACACTCGATACGACAATAAATAGTTTCTTTCCATGTTCCATTCCCCGAACACGCATATCTTTGATAATTTGCGACTTCATTAATTTTACAATATAGGGTTTGCTCAGTTCGGCAGATGGCGAAACCGTGTGCGTCGTATATTCGTGTGCGTCTTATATAAAATATTTTTACACAAATCGTCAAAACCGCGTCCCATATATGGGTGCGTCTTATATACGCGAAAATACGGTACCTACACTAGGTGCAATGTTTAATTAATCATTCCATGCAGGAAATCAAGGATCTACCTCCAATTCTTCATCGCCAATATGGGGAATTCAAACAAGAGAATATTCATCTAGCAAGATGGAAGTTGGAAATCATCCAGGATGCAAAGATCCGGGGTGTTTGTGAACAGATCATGGACGAGTTGAAGAACATTTGCCAGAATGGGAGCAAGATGATACCACAAGGTTCAGTAATTTAGCATTTACATGTTGTAAACTTGCAATGTTGGGCGGTGTAGCGACCGAATACGATATTAGTCGCTGGATTTCCACCTTGTGAAGCTACTGTTTGGAGCCTTTGAGGTTGTGTCGTATACGCGTAGAAATGAGTTCAACTCTCAGTCAATATGTCTGTTTTTATTCAAGGGAATCACATTGACAGGACAACTCGACTGAGGAATCGAATCAGTTTCTTACGGTAAAACAATTATAAACACCTAGCTTCACAATACCGTCACTCTTAACAAGAACGATAAATACAAACAGGCAAGTTGGAGTGCAATGTGTTGCAATAACTAAAAGTTTACAAAAAGATACAAAATAGGGATACAAAAAAGTTAAGAACCACTACATTAGGCAAACAAGGCATGCATTAGGACCAGTCAAAAATCCAGGCCACAAAAAATCATTAGACATATATATAGCTATATATAGCCATATTTTCAAAAAATTATGGAAGTGATTTGCTCTATAAAATTGACTCAAAAATCTAATTGACGAATTTACAGTCTAAAAAGCGCGCAAAGTTGTAATCTAGCTAGGCATATGGCCCTATGTGTATAATGTACCTTAGTAATTACTGTCAAAAATATTGGTTGTTCGAAATATTTGTGTGATAAATTTTCTGTTGTTAAATTTAACTTTTTTTTTGCTGGTGAGGAGTGAGCCCGAAATATCTGTATTTTTAGGCCATTCATCAAAATTTGCTCTATCCAGCATAGCCTTAATCCGTCACTGGTCAATCAATCACTAGTTAGCGCAACCATATTGCACAATGCACATGTTTGGCATTCGAAATTTTGAGACGCTCTCTCTCCTCATTCAGCCACCATCGACCTCTGTCTTTGGCCTGAGTGCAGTAAGGGACTTAAGGCTGTCCGGTGGGCGAACGGGTAAACCGTCGGCTGGTCATTTATGCTCACCTAAAGGTTCTAGGTTCTAATCTCGGCTTCACCTTCACAGATTTATTCAGCACCTCCACGATGTTGCACGCTTGTTGATCACTTCACTTCAATATATGCCGTGTTCACCCTTGAGCCTTGACGTGAGTAAGTGACTGGGGACGCTGAACTCCTCGCCGGTGCAGAGTTGTTTCACGTGACCTGGTCACGGTTTGCCTCCGCTATCCAAGTTCAGCATGGTCGTAAGCCGGTATGGTCGCATCATGCGCCCATGTATAAGCCCGATACGGCTTCGCTCTGAAACTTCAACTGTAAATCACCGCCACATCCACGTTTACTTGTAAAACGTTGAACCATGACTTATTACGTCATGAGTAAATAGCACCACATTCCAACTGTAACAATTTTAATAGTTACAATGTTCTTGTTTTAAAACAATTATCCCCGTTTGCACTAAAAACAACAACAATTTGTAATATCTCAGAAGTAAAAAGTTGGATTTAGAGCCGAAAAAATATTTACTTAACTCGTCAATCATATAAAGCTCTGAATTCCTTCATTCCTTCGTTTTCAGGTGTCATCCACGGAGATCTTCGACTTGAAAATTTCATTTTCAAGAAAAGTCCAGAAGGATATTCGGTAGATGGCGTCATTGACTTCTGTGATGCTTCTATCAGCAGCTATACTTTTGACATTTCCAATCTGATTGCTAGTGTTATCTATGAAGCTGGGAAAGATAGAAGTAGAGACATATTTGCAGCAGCAAGAGCCACCTTGGCCGGGTACCAGACTGAATATATACTTACAAAAGAAGAACTTGACTTGTTATATTATGGAGTCCTAGGTAGACTTGTCATCATTCGTGTTTTATGCGGGTAAGAAATGACCCAAAATGAAAATCTCGCAGAATATATACAAATGGACATGGAAGCTATAGGAAACATGGTCCTAACCTTTTGGGAATTGGGGAAGAATGAATGGGAGAATCGCGTTGGCTACAACCCCTGTCAACCTTTTAATGAAGACGCCTGTAATAAAGACTCTATGTGTGTAGAGAACTAAAATCTGTATATTGAAAGTGAATCTGGACATTTAGCCAACGGACATTTACCCTAGCCAAACACACCCTTTGTTACTCGTTGCTAGCAGCAATGTTCGACCCGGTGTAAGTTTAAAATCGATAATCCATATGACTATACTTTCTACTGATATAGGTTGTCGGTGACGCGTCAGAGGTCTGAGAATGAAATGGCTATTATGGTCGATCAATGAAAACTTTCTAGTAAGCCTGGTTTGCTCGACGTAGTAGAAAACTCTGATGGGTTAAAAACGAATCGGGCTGCCTCAGACTCGCTGTTGGCGGAATGGTGTTGATGTTATGACCCAATCCGCGCTGCCTTTCCATCGACTTCTTCAACTTCTCTATGGTTATCCTTTGAATCCATCGTGCGACTCTGGCAAGGAACTCGATGGTTTTGTTATGTGCATCGAGGGATCTCCTGAGCTTGGAGATCTTTTTTTTCCAATATATAATTGATCCCAATCTTGTGGGAGTTGGGGAAGAATGATTGGGAAAATCGCGTTGGCTACATGCAGTACAACCCCTATCAACCTCTCAAGGAAGAAACCCTAATAAAGACCCTATGTGTGTAGCGAACTAATATCCGTATATTGAAAGTGAATCCGGGACATTCAGCCAACGGACCTTTACCCAAACCCTAACCTTAAGATATATTTTTTTAAATCCTGAAAAAAAAATAATGTTGGCTAAATGTCCCCCTGTAAAATGTCGGCTAAATGACTGGATATCATTAAATGCATATCTGTAATGTTTCTAACCAAAGGAAACATATGACATGACGGGAAGACATTGCGGAAGTTGCCGGTTTGATGGCTGTTCTTAAACCCTTATTTTATTTTCATACTATTCCTATATTATATTAAAGATGTCTGACGCTGATGCCGGTATGCTCTAATTGTGTGAGTTTAAATTCCCACAGACTAACGTTAAGTTCCTTTAATTTATGATGATTGTGATAAAGTAACTCTTTCCCTCCGTCTAAACCCACCCCTTTTTCAATTTTTTGTTAAGTAGTTTCAACAAATGCTGGGATATATATGCGTGCAAGTATGTGATCACTATTATATTGAGTTCGCACGTGTCAAATTTGGTAAAGATTTATTTTGCTCTTCCTTTACAGTGAATGATTTTAAAGATAGCCTCGTTTTTTTTTCTTATAATTAAAATATGGAACGTCAACTCCTAATTCTATCATTGTTTTAAATTTTTAATTGGTTCAAAGAAGTGCTGGGTTAAATGGCTGTCAGTATAGTATTTAGATTAATAGATATTAGTAAACGTGCCAAATTTCAACTTGTTTTTGGTCTTTACTAATCAATTGGGGTATTTTACTATGTCTGGTCATCTATGAGAGAATAAGGTATATGAAGTCATCTATAATTTTATGGAAAATCCACTCTTGAGTGTTGTTTTAAGCGGTGTTAAAGCCATCTAAGGTCATTTAGGAATTAAGTTTTAAGTTTGTCAGGGCAGTGTGAATATGTACCTTGCTCAAGGGTACCGCGCTAAACTAAGAGAAATAAATCTATTGATAGCGCCGTGCATGTTCATGTATGTGTGTGTATAGGAAATCTTGACTCGCAAGAAGATTTTCTAAAAATTGGAGAAGCCGAAGTAGTGCAATAAATTCTCGAATTGAATTAATTATTAATTCAAGAAACGATGAGAACAGGCGCCCATACGAGGTCACATACCATCTGGTCTACCTCAGCACTCGGCGAGAATATACCCAAACGAAAGTTAGTCGTCAGGCGAAACTCTCCGGATTAGTACCCGGCGGTTGAAAGCTAGTAGCCTGGGTATAAGGAGAGAACAACCCGTATCCAACCCAAGATGTAAAATGTTTTTAACTATAAAATATTGGCGATAATGTATAACAGTGCAGCATTATACAATGTGCAATAAAAATAATGTATATCCTGTTATAGAGCAGCCTGTGTTTATCAGTTCAGTTTCATTTCATTTCATTATATCTACTTTAAAGCAATATTTTATATTTACAGCTATTTTAATATTGGGTTCAACACATTTATGGAACGTTATTGAACAACAGTACGATGTTACTAAGGAAATTTTATGCTTAGCTTTTATGAGATATTTACTACGGATAACATCTGCTTTAATATCTTATGTTACATCGATATTTACCTTCGTATAAAACAGGAAGGTTTTATTATATTGACTGAGTAGTGTGTGTGTGTTTGTTCTCTTAACAATATATGGGAAAAGGTAAACACTCTGCACCTGTCGAGTATTTCATTACTCATTTTATATCGATGTTTTTAACCGAGCCTGGATTCGCATCAGAAAACATCAAACTATATGATCGGCAATTCTTTGCAAGTGCTCGAATTCTTTCGTATCACTTCGGAGAGTTGCCTTTTTGGCGTTTTTATGGTCGAATACGAGAAATCTGGCAATTGAAGTCTTTGGCCACGAAATCTACTTTGTCATGTATTCTATGCGATACAAATGCCCATAATACCGAGGTCTGACGCCTTGAAACAGAAACTGATCGATCGGAATTGACATCAATAGAGCAAGAAGCTTAGTCAGAGTGATTTACTTCGAGTTAAGGACGAGCATTGCTCGTGTGACGTACGGATATATGGTTACGAATAAGAATGGTTGTTTGTCCCGTTTCGCTCGATTCGTTATTAACAAAAAGTCATTGTACGTTCGAACTTGGAATTTACAGAAGTAACGGAATACAATCTAACGGCAGGATGTCCTTGAATTGGATTTTTGAAGTAGACAAGTAAGCAGAGTGCGCTCAGGTTACAATATGTTTAAAATATAAAAATGTGTTGTACAGGGTTCTGGAGGTATAAATGTCGCCTCCTGTACTGGTTCAAGTCTTGGCTGTGAATGAGTTGCGCGTGAGTAGCAATTATATTCTGAGCATCCATTTGGCCTGCGCTACGTATATCCATTACTAAAATGAAGCATAGAGAAAGGAGAAGCAGTTTGCTGCTTGGCAATTCACCAGAGATGGGAGCAAGTCACCAAAGTCGAGTCAGACTCAGGGACCTAGAGACTCGAGTCAAGTCGAGTCTCTCAAGGGTCAAGACTCGAGTCGAGTCGAGTCACACGAAAAATGCGACTATCTGTCGCCTCCCTCTTTTGGACATATTTTTGGCGATACCAGTAACCTAAGCCTAGAGGCTCACAAATACCTACTCCTGTTTTAAACAGAACTAGTAAGACAGAGAAAAGATGCACCATGACTTTAAGTTAACTATCAGGTGGATGCTGAGTTAATAAGTATTTATCAGTACCTGGGGTCAGTGACTTAGTAAGCGAGAGCGAAAAGATTCGCTGCCTTTGGCATTATATTTACTTCCTCACATTTCCTAATTGGGTCCACTTGCAACCATCGCCATGGGCGCTGTTAACCCTGAAAACTCCATTCACTGGAGGATTGATCAATGGCAGTTTCAGAGACGAGGACTTGAATGTTGCTAGATAGCAGATGTAATATATTTCACTTCTGTCACTAACTCTAGCAATTAATCTTAACCTTTCCAATGTATTAAGGCTTTACTCAACATTTAACTTAGGCTATCAGCATGCTACGAAACAAGTTAGAATTATTTGAACCTCGCAGACAGAGAAAATGGCGCTGACCAGATAAACGCATTGTGAGATAATAATCATTTATAAACGCATTGTGCGTTCACAATTAACTCAGTTAACGATAAAACAGGAATAACGTTAACACAATAAAATGTTTCAGTCAGGAGGTGAGGTATTTTGCACAACTCCGGCTTCTCCAATTTTCGGGAAATTTTCTTGCGAGTCAAGATTTCCTTTACACACACACACATGAACATGCACGACGCTATTAAGAGTTTATTTCTCTTAGTTTAGCGCTGTACCCTTGAGCAAGGACAAGGTACACATCAAACTATTCTGACAAACTCCATACACCACATAGCCTAAATGAACTAATATGTCGATGACTTTAACGCTCTCTGAAGAACAAGTTCTATCAATTGTCAGAAGCGTCGTCTATTTCCTTAAAAGTTCATTCTCATCACAGTGACATTAAGAGATATAATAGCTACAATTCTTTCTTTTTTTTTCTATTTTTAGCCTTATATTTAAATGAGCTATTTGTTAGAGTTGGTTACGAAATAAAACTATCTACACAAAACAGAATGCTGCTCAATAAATGCAGTTTGCTCTTCATGTTACTGTCCGTTCGCACATCTGGAACGTCACTGGTAGACGAAAAAGAAGATTGCTGGAACTTGAAAGACAAATGCACTCCGTAAGTTTATTTCGTAATATTATAAAAATCGAATGCGAATTAAAAATTTGCTTATTATTATTAAATACTTTTGAACCTCATTGGAAGGAACCCATCATATGTATTGCAGTGTATTTTGCAATTCTATAAACCAGGATTTTAATGGCTCGTTAGCGTTGATAATGATATACTGATCTATTGAACTAGGCGCTTGTCTTCGACTTGCCACTACCAACATATAAATCCATGTTGAGACTCTGGTAATATGAAGTCTCGATCTGAGACATCCCATTAGCAGACAAGAATATGACCAGCAATATGTAAGAATAAATTTAAAGCTCCTGAAACTAATGATTACAACAATTCGACTGATTTAAAGCTAAAAACATCTTAAAATCTAAAACCAGAAAGCAGATAAGGAATGAAACACTAGACTAGTCACTTGTCTTTGACTTGCCACTACCAACGTAGAAATCCATATTGAGACTATGTTAAAAAAAGTCTCGACCCCAGACATCCCATTAGCAGACAAGAATATTATGTAGGAATAAATTCAAACCCCCTGAAACTAATGACTGCAAGAGTGACAGTATTGGTTGAAAAAGTGACACCAATCATTGACAAAAACTATAAAAGTAAGATACAAAATTTAGTTTTCATTTGTGGCGACTTGTATGTTTAGTAGTAAAGTGACTGCAATGTTAAAGGAGTTGGACCACCCTGCTCTAAACCGTTCAGTTGGTTACAGTCTCATGCCATATTATTATGTACAATTTGTTTCAATGCAAAGATCCATCAAAATTACTTTCGCGCTTATAGCATAGATAACTAGAAGAAGTAGTCAGTGTTGCGCGGGTACTTTGTGTAGTTTTGGATTAAAATTAGGGATGGGCGTTTTCGAATCATAAAAGATTCGAATCGAATCTGAATCTTTTTTGTCGAATCGGATCGACTCCGAATCTAATCAGACTTTCTTACAAAAAATGGAGAGATTTCACTTTATCAGCCACAATATGGGAAGATTAGGTTTTATTAAGTTTTAAGAAATGAAAAAAATGGTAGGTCACGTGATATCCACATTGTGTTACGCTTGACTAATATCCAATAACATTGATTTAATAAAATACGAAACGATATAGGTCGAATCGTCGAATCACTTTTTCCGATTCGAAGCAAATGTGATTCGATTCGATTCGAAGCTTCGAAGCAAAGTGCCCATCCCTAATTAAAATATATATTATCGCGGAGGGAGCTCGTATCCGGATTTTCTTTATTCATGCTTGAAGACCATGCTTTCATTCTTTTGTTTTGTTATTGAAATGACATTACCAATCTCGTTACTAGGATTCAATGATCCGTGAACTCAACCCTGGTGTAATAAGCAATGAAGCATTAAACCACTTCCAAAGATATATTCCAATGCATTGTATCAATTCCTCCGTATTATATTCGCTTTATTGTATTAAGTGTTATATGTGAAGGTACGACGTGCCGGGTAGGTCGAGCAGCAGTTAATAATCAAAACAAAAAATGCCTTATCTGGTCCCCGTGCCATATTTGATTAACCCTCGTTGGGAGATGTTGACGTTGTTTGAAGACAGACGTTCTCGCTTGACGCATATACAATGTACGTAAACTACCCCAATTTTTCATCCAACAGGAAGGATCCTAGTGAGATATATCCCCGTTGCATGTTATACACCCCTATTAACCCCCTTGTTATTCACTAAGCAGGAAAGACCCACGTGATATCTACCCCCGTTGCATGTTATACACCCCAGATCTGTCTCTATGGTGCGACCAATCCAACTACACCAAGATCCCAGACCCAGACAAGATACTGCCTTACAGGTCATGTAGGGAGGCCCGAGCTTTGTTTATAAATGACAGCTGTTTAGCGGAGATTAATGAAGGTAAGATGGCCTATTGAATATTGATAACTATTTACATTGAATATGCCGTAAAACAGAAAAGGAAAAAGAACAATACCAGCTATGTAAAACCCATAGATTGAAAAACTGTATTCTGGACAAATGAATGCGCATAAACCAGGGGTGGGCAAACTCTTTTCTCTGCGGGACGCATGAAGAATTTTTGAATCTCTCGCGGGCCGTATTCAACAAAAACTATATTTACTAAATGTTATTTCCACACAACGTAATTTCCACATAATTATTCATGAAAATGTGTTTGCGTTTGCAACATGGCTGCGAAATCTCACTGTAGTCTCGTTAAACGCGTTTTTCTGTGCGAAAATGTCTGGACCACACAAATTGAAATCGTCTTGCGAGGAAGTTCGCGGGCCGCACAAGAATTCTGAGCTGCCATATGTACTTAGAAAAACATTTATAATTAGTTCTAGCTGAAAAATATCGGGTTTGAGTTTTCATTGATAGTTTAGCAAACTCGGAGCATGATTTAGCCCTTTGTTTCAATTTTATAGCGAAATATTTCAAGTCGAAAAACGCGTGTAAACCTCCTACACAGCCGTGTAAGATCCGAATGAGGCAAAACCCCTATAATCCATATTACATAGGCTGTAATATCAACTTAGAGAAACATTTAAATAAACTAGTTCTAGCTGAAAAATATTGGATTTGATCTTTTATTTTTATGGATAGTTTAGTAAACTTTAAGCATAATTTATACGTTTTTCTTCCATTTTATATTAAAAACTTGCAAGGCTATAAGATGGTATAAGAAAAAAAGGGCAAACATCGTATAAAATACGGGTGAAAATTAGAACTTGGCAGGTAGATTATGGGTCACGCCGTCAAATAGAAATCCCAAAAGAAGTGATAAATAAGAAAGTGCAATGAGAAGGAAGCGACAATAAAGGAAAGTCGAAAATAAGGAAGTTAACCGAAAAGCCTACACTTGTTACATCACAATTTTTATCCATTTATACCAGGGGTCACCAAACTTTTTTCACAGCGGGCCGGATAACTGAGATAATGGAGAG
>JAUELA010045776.1:0-11063 GCA_031471845.1 Boltenia villosa | reverse complement strand
AATTATATAGCACGCTTCACTGATATATATGAAGGTACAGTGATTACGTCACATCCTAACAACAAACACTTTAGGAATGTACAGTCAAATGTTATCACTTCTCTTACCAACAAATCAACACTTATTCTATAAACCTAACCAAGCAGCAATCTGAACCTCTAAGTTTTTATTGTGTTACGTTACTACTTGATTGATTATCTTCAATGTTATGGTTTAATTATAAAATACTCAGCTGACAATATTTTTTGGTTGAGTCAGATAAGGTCATTCGGAGTGGAAGTGGGAGGTGTGAGAGTGGGAGTGGGAGGTGTGAGAGTGAAAGTGAGAGTTGGAGGTGTGGGAGTGAAAGGTGTGGGAGTGGGAGTGAAAGGTGTGGGAGTGAGAGTAAGAGTGGGAGTGGGGGTGGGAGGTGTGAGAGTGGGAGGTGTGGGAGTGGAAGGTGTGAGAGTGGGAGGTGTGGGAGTGAGGTGTGGGAGTGAAAGGTGTGAGAGTGAGAGTAAGAGTGGGAGGTATGGGAGTGGGAGGTGTGAGAGTGGGAGGTGTGGGGGTGGGAGGTGTGGGAGTGGGAGGTGTGGGAGTGGGAGTGGGAGTGGGGGGTGTTAGAGTGAAAGTGAGAGTGGAGATGTGGGAGTGGGAGTGAAAGGTTTGGGAGTGAGAGTAAGAGTGGGAGGTGTGGGAGTGGGGGTGGGAGGTGTGAGAGTGAGAGTGAGAGAGAGTGGGAGGTGCGGAGATGGGAGTGGGACGTGTGAGAGCGAGAGTGGGAGTGGGAGTGAAAGTTGTGTATGGATTGTGTATGGATGTATGTGACTGTATATGAAGGCACAAGGGGGGTGAGGGTTGCTACAAATTAAGGCACAAAGGTTTCCTAACTTTCAGTTGGCGGCACACTTTTTGAAAATATATTTTTTTGCGCTACACTAATTAATTAATTAAAAATGGTATCAAGTATATATCATGACAATATTGCGTCATACTGTATTTCTAGTATGATCAAATAAATGTTACGCGGTAAACGCACGCGTTTTTTTGGTTTGTTTCATTACAACCTTCGTGGAACTAGATCGCACTAGTTAGTTGGAGCTTTTTTGCACCCCCAATAGCCCTTTTACCTGTGTTTTTATGTTATGGTATTATATTATATATATATATAATTATTTTTGATGTTTAACAATATTGGTTTGTTACCTATTTTTCAATATTACTTATTTGATTTATATATGGAGTTCGATAAAATGAAATGAACATGATAATCGCGTACGAAACACACTGATTTAAAAAGTTTGTAACGGAGTATTGTAAATGTCCCACGAGTTAACGATGGAGCGTTCGTTTTACCATATTAATAAAAATAAATGCGAGCTCGTCGCGAAGCGAAACGTCGGCGATATACGTTAAAATACAATACATGACAGAAAATAATGAAATGAGATATAAAAACAATGAATTAATGTCCATTTTCTTTTTTTCTTCAGGATATCGAATTTTTTCTTCATTTATTCATTCTCCAGTCCTTGTTATTTCCTTTTAGAAATATAAAGAGAAGTGAATTCCATGAATAAAAATGTTCAACAATTTAGTTAGTACAATTGTAGTATATAGTATTCAATCAAATATAACACACTAATTTGCGGTGTTGAGATAATTTAAATATAACCATACAAATCTTGTTGAATTGAACTTTGCGGAAAACTAGTTCGAAATCATTCGTAAAACTGAAATCACATCACTCGAAAAAAGACATAAGACGAGTACAGGAGAGCTGCATAGGTTGAGTACAATTCCCCCTTGACAAAGTTTCGATTAGTGCCGTGAATCAGAAACCAAGATCCATGCTAAGACCTACACGGAAATCAGCCTTTTCTGGTGTACAACCTGGGTCTGCGCGCCCATCAACGCCCGTAAGACTAACAAGACATAAATTCCACTTGCAACGGAGAGAAACTTCACATCACAAAACTCTGTCGCAAGATGAATCGAACCCGGATATACAGTTCTTTGTACTCGGCTTATGCCTTCTCCCACGTGACATGATTACAGCCTCACGAATGATTCAAACAAGTTAACCGTAGCTCAGTACTTTGGAACTCAATCTTCAAGGTTCAAGACTCAACTCAGCAGGTTTTGTATAATAATATTTTGAATTATCTCAGACTACAAATTTAATGCGTTATATATTTTATTTTATTTATACTTATCTTATGCTCATCTTCCCTGAATGATGTGATGTCAGCTTTACGGATGATTCCAAACTAGTTGTTCGCAGGTCTTCACCACGATTTCTAAAATAAAGGAATAAAATAATTAAAAAAAATAAAAATATACTAAAAAAATAAAATGAAAAAATATATAAAATAAAAACTAAAATAAATGTTAATACTATAAACATTGTTACATTTATAGCAAACAACTATGTAGACCCACATTTTCATCTTTCTTAAGTATTCACAATTTCATAATGCATTATATAAAATTCCTGAAATAAAAATCTATACAAAGGAAGAAAAAAAAGGGTTATATTTTCGGGATATCATAGAATATAATACGTTTTATTAATCGGATATTTCTCTTGTGCAAAAATGAATATATTGCAATCAAAAGAATTTTAGAAAAATAATATCAACCACAATCCCGCACATTCAGTCCATTGTCATGAAGCCCCATTGTCCCTTACATTTTAAAAATAAGTATTTCTTTTTGAAATCTTTGATAAACCCCTGTAGTCATTCCTCGCAAGAAGACGAGTTTTTGACGGATACCACCTAGGCTATTGCTCTAAGACAGTGCTTCTCAACCTTTTTCAACTCGCGGCCCACATTTACTGACATTTTTTGGGAAGCCCACTATAAGATATTTTGGCAAAAAGAAAATGAAAAAAATTAAAATATATTTGTGAGAAAGAAATAAAATATTAACAACACATTCAATTTACTGTTAAAATGCTACTCAATAAAACTAAAAACGCCTTGATAAAAGTATTCTTTTTTGTACTGTTACATTTTGGCCTGATTCGCGACCCACCTGAAATAGCTTCGCGACCGCGGACCACCGGCTGAGAAGCTGTGTTCAACAATTTAGTAGAATTGTAATAGATAGTATTAAATAAAACATAAAACATTAATTTGCGGTGTTGAGATAATTTAAATATAATCATACAGACCTTGTTGAATTGGACCTTGAACCTAGAAGAATGAGTCCAGAGTACTGACCTGCGGAAAACTAGTTCGGGATCATTCGTAAAACTGAAATCACATCACTTGAAAAGAGACATAAGACGAGTACAGAAGAGCTGCATAGGTTGAGTACAATTCCCCCTTGACCAAGTTCCGATTAGTGTCGTGAATCCGAAACCAAGATCCATGCTAAGACCTAAACGGAAATCAGCCTTTTCTGTAGTGCAACCTGGGTCTGCGCGCCCATCAACGCCCGTAAGACTACCAAGACAGAAATGTCACTTGCAGCGAAAAAACTTCACATCACGGAACTCTCTCGCAAGATGAAAAGCACCCAGATATGCAGTTCTTTGTACTCGCATTATGCCTTATCCCGCATGACGTGATTTCTGTCCCACGAATGATTCCAAACAAGTTCACCGTAGCTCAGTATTTTGGAACTCAATCTTCAAAGTTCAACTCAACTCAGCAAGATTTGTATAATAATATTTAGAATTATCTTAAGACTACAAATTTATTTTTTATTTTATTTATACTCATCTTATGCTCATCTTTCCCGAATGATGTGATTTCTCCTTGTTATGGGTGCCTTCACTTGACGTCCTTGGTCCAAGACAGTATATCTTAAATGGGAAGAAATTTCACAATAATACCGAATTGTTTCGATGGATTAGACAATGCTGCTCTTCTCTTTGAAAAGTGGGATAATAAGAAGAGATCGAAATCTTTTTGAGCAGTAATCACCTACAACACGGAGTTTCAATTAGCCCGATAAGCGACGTGGTAGCTAATTTCATTGGAATATGTACTTTAATGATCAAGATAAGAAAAGCCTTTTTCGATTAATATTATTTTATCAAGTCCACCAGGAAATCAAATGATTTCTCAATTCCATTGTATTATTCCTGCAACATCGGCTCCACCATGATTGTTGTTGAAGTGTTTTTGCATCTTAGATAGCTTTATATTTGCGTTGGAAACACACATTATCACAAAGCCTGCACTGGGTTTTTAGCAAGTCCTCATTTTTTCCTGTGCAAGTGAAACCAAAACGTTTGAGGAAAGAAAGAAAAATAAGTATAACGGCTGATTGGAAGAATACATATTGTAATATTATTAAATATATAATACCAAAAAAAAACGAAATTTGAACTCTCTCTCTCTCTCGCACCCCCAGGGGGTGCGTGTACCCCTGGTTAGGAACCCCTGATACAGCGATTTTAACTGACGCCTTAGTTTCGTTCAAATTCTAAAAACGTATTGAATTTGCAATCGAACACGCCGAATGCCGCCACTGGTTGCCCAACAAGCACCACCTTCCCCAAAACACAGGGTTCTATTTTTATTGATAAGTTTGTAGCATAATTTCGTTTTTTTATTTAAATTTTCACATTAAGACAAAATAGAGGCAAACATTGTACAAATTGACAGGCGGACACTTGTCTCATATATTACATTCAATATCCAGATAGTATTTCAAATTTACAGATGTAAAACATGAATTTATGTATCCAATAGGATCTCTTTGGTAAAGAGTACAATATATCTTAATACATGCAGGACCATCTAGAATTTATCCAACCATAGTTATATGTACATTACTTTAAACTTTCTCATATTTGACATTCAAAATATTTATATCAAGAAATCCATTTCATGGCAGCATATCCAGCAGTGGGTCTGTAATTGGTTGTACAGTTGATCATAGGTTCTCTGCTTCTTTACGTTCATACGATCATCAATATGCACGGGGTCATTAAAGGACTGACCCCAAATCAAGATTGCATCATTGATGATCTTGTCAGTAAAGCATTTCGCTGGTTTGTTCTTTTGACCTGAAAATATTTCAAAATTGATTCGAATTAGCTCGATTGTTGATATATAAAAAGGTAAAAGTGAATTTATTGCTAGACTGGAAAGAGGTAAAGGAAATGATGAATTCAAAGATTCCGCTTTTGACGAATTTGACACCGTACTGCCCCAGTAACCAATTGCTAACTTCGAAGAGGTACGAAATGACCCCTGTTCATGGCCGCGTTGGGGGTTCGATTAAAAAATTTTGATTAAAAATTATTGATGTGACTACTCATTCATAGAACTATATACTATATGCTTTTATTGAACAATTTAAACAGATAAATTTGATAAATTCATAGATGTGGAGTCCATAATTGTGGGCTGGGTGCGGTACTGATTGAAATTCTTGTAGAAAATAGGAAATTAGGTTTTTCATGAAGGGGGTGGGGGTTATCCACAACTGGAGTATATCCACCACAGTAGGGGTTGTTTTCTGCCTATCCCCTCCCCTTCACCACCCCATTTTGGGTAAATTTACCTCTTTTTTCATCCCCTTTATAAGCACGTAGTAACAGTCGAGTGGATTCAATATAAAAGTTGCATTACCAGCAAGGCATACAGCAAGGCATACGCTATTGCACAATCCATATTTGGTATCGAGGTTCATATCAATGGCATGTCCCACAAAGTGGTTAGATCTGGACGCTGGGGTTACAATAGCTCCCGTAAGCTTTTTGTCTAAAGGCCGAAATGCACTCGTCACCACTACCTGAAATAACAAAAAGTAAAAAAAAAAATATATTATTGGTACAAGCAGGTCTGTAAACAGAGAATAGGTAAACTATTGAATAAAGACAAACAATGATGTTGAGGGTTGATCGCTCTCGTGTAAAACAGTGTCAAAAGTTTGTAATATCGAGTAAATAGAAGAGATGCTTTGCATATTTTGATGGCTTATCAATATTGTGTAGGTATTAGGGCTATCATACGTAAATGTCCGTAAATGTGTTTTTTTTGTGTCCGAGAGGAATTTTGAAAATGACTGAAATGTCCTGAATTTCATCTTCTATAATATGCATTTTCATAAACTACATGAAAAACGTATTCTGTACCATTTCGCGTTTAAACTACGTTTTTTCCATGACATAAATGCAAAAAACGCAAATTGTAACTTATATCACATTTAAATCAAGTTTTATCATAAAAGAATGGAAAAAGGGCAATTTGAATGCTAATTTCTTTTTTTAACGACATTCATCAATAAATACACATAAAAATGCAATTTATACATCGACACATTTTTACCGCCGTTTGAATTAATTAATAGGTGTCGCCTTTTTTCATTGCCCAGATATGTTTGGCCTTTTAGGTATGAATATTTACAGTATAAATATGCCAAAACGAAGGTAGCCTAGCATGGGCGTCAGTGAAGTCTAACTTATGTGAATAAATCCTTACCGTCAGTAGAGGCAACATCTATTCCAGAATATATATTTCTCGCTATGTTTTGAAAAAGGCTCGATTAGTGATGGCTGCACTTCATGTTTTGATTTGTGACGTCATAAAAAAAAAATAATAGCATTATGACATTGGAATCGTATCGTATGTTGCTTTTCATAAGTCAACAAATCTTACCTTAACACCACACTGTACGGCATGTACGTTTATCTTGTCCATTGACGATTTGAATGTTGTATGTACTTTTACGACCTCCCCGTAGAGTCCTTTAATGTTTGATGCACTATAGGTAACCAGGTCACATCCTGAAGAACAAAAACGGTAGCAATATAAATGTTTTTAATGCAGCGACTGGTATGAGATCAACTTCTTTGGGTCGGATGCTGCTCTGAGGGTGCGAATTATAGCCCCATATACTCGATGGCCCCCTTCTCGATCTCACTTGGACTCTTCATGTTATAAAACACAATACAATGAAGGGTCTATTTTAGCTAAAAAAAATATCTGCCGGGAGGTTCCGCTCTCGTGAAACGATTGAAACAATAAAGATACTCCACCTCCAGTCGGCGACGAATGCTTCACACAGCATTTTCTATTCGCAGCTCCGCCACATTTTCCGTCCACATACTTTCCAGCGCAGTAGCTGGACGTATATTCGCATGTTCCTTGGAGAGCTTTGCACTTTTCATCTCATAAAATGGAATATTTAATAATATTATTTTGCCCCAATGTTTGACATGGATCTCCAAACATCCTACAACAGTTGTATACGATGTTAAAATAAAATTGAAAGACTTTCACTGAAAATTAGACTTTTTTAGTAAGATTCCCGTTGCATAAATATTGAAATAGGACAAGGTACTCCACCCCCAGCAGGCGCCGAATACTTCACGCAGCATTTTCTATTTGTAGCTCCTCCACATTTTCCCTCCATAAACTTTCCAATGCAGTAGTAGGGCAGATAATAACATGTTCCTTTGAGAGCTTTGCACTTTTCATCTTATAAAATAGAATATATTGAGTTAGAATATTTCAGGCTTCATGTTGGGAATATCATTTTCACTCCAACGTTGGAAATAGATCTCTAAACTACATCATGTAACAGGAAGGGGCTATTTCAATTGGAAAATGAACTGCAAGGGGATTTCATTTTATATCATGAAATATTGAAATAGGATAAGGTACTCCACCTCCTGCAGGCGCCGAATATTTCACGCAGCATTTTCTATTTATGTTCCTTTCAGAACTTTGCACTTTTCACCTTGTAAAATAGAATATGATGATTTAGATACATTCACCTTCAATTCATCGAATTGAAATCGAATTTCACCCTTATGAACAGTTGGAAAAAAACATTATATTTCCACTTTCTCTAGTAAGATTCCCTTAACATAAAGAAGGAAACACAATAAGATACTCTATCTCCAGTTGACACCGGATGTTTCACGCAGCATTTTCTGTTTGCAGTCCCGCCACATTTTCCAGACTCATACTTTCCAGCGCAGTAGATGGATGTGTATTTGCATGTTCCTCCTGAAGCTTTGCACTTTTTATCTGATGAAATAGAATATGATTACATTGAATACATTCCTAGCATATTATAAAAGTTGCGGAATCTAAAATGAACAAACAAATTTTCCCTCTCTTGGGTTGACTGAAATGCAATATCACTTAAAAACAGTTGGTATGAAACGCCAGGAAAATCTTCTTTTTCTAGTTAGATTCTTTTTCAAGGTCGGGAAACAAGATAAGATATTCTACCTCCAGTCGGCGTCGGATGTTTTACGCAGCATTTTCTGTTTGCAGTTCCGCCACATTTCCCCGACTCATACTTTCCAGCGCAGTAGATGGACGTGTATTTGCATGTTCCTCCCGAAGCTTAAAGTTGGCGAAAAGCCGAGATACGTCGGTTTTTATCGAAATTGTGTGGCCCGCGGAAAGCAGGGGTTTTTGGCCCGTGACAGGAATTCAGTGTAACTCTTTTTGATGTTGTGAATAGCGAAGCGATATTGGCCTTTTGTGATTTCTCCGTTATTTCTTTAAGGTGGGTGGATGGGACGCTGTCGTTCGAAATCTCTTCCTATTTTTTTTTCGGAAATCTTTATTAAAAGGCGAAAGGAAATCTCTTCCTATGGTGGCTTATGAAGGTGTTTCAAAGCTCTCACTGAATTGCTTCAAGACTTTTAACGTAACGTTGATTTGCAATAAAACCAAATCCCTTTTTATGCCAATCACTATATAGAGGTGAAATGCAGGTGCAGCCCGCGGTCTAATCTGGCTAAGTGTATTTGGCCAGGCGGTGCTACAAGGTTGCACAGTGCACACACCTGCTATAGCGACTTCATCGCATTACAATCCCAACTCGCCGTCTGGACCACTTAAATTGACAAGTGGACATATATGGAATATACTGGAATATATGATAAACAATTCTTACTTAGCAATTTACTTAATGGGATTATTGAAGATGAACGTCCCTTGCAGCATTGAATCTCAGCACTTCCGGGACAGAGTCCTTTTTGATATCCAGTCGTGCATTTAAGATATTTGGAATTCAAGCATTTTCCATCTTGGTCAGAGCACTTGGACGCTGGGAAAGATAGAAGTATCATTATGTCAGTAGAAATGAAAATGAAGGTGTACACAAAAATTGACGAACTAGAATCTCTAACCGCTAGACCACCGCACCGGCCTCCGTTGAGCCATTTTTTTTTCATTTTTTTTTTTTATTGAGTGGAAATAAGAAGTTGCTTCACCTAGGGACCGAATTATGCTTCCAATCACCCTATTCTGTTGTTGATGGAAAGCCCTCACGATACTTGACAATCGTCTACAATTTGAAATATGACAGTTGATTGATTTCGAAACCGAAGATAATTATGTTAATGAAAAAGGAAAGTTGAAAATTAATACCGTGAACAATAAGCATACGCTGTCTTTTTCCACATTGACAGCCGAACAAAAGGTTTCGATTGTTTTACACTGAGAGCCTAATCAAGTCAAGTATAAACCGACGCACAGCTAAAAAAAAAAGCTGTTCAATATGAAAGAGTCCGATAATAGAGAATAGAGAATAGCTATAAAATAATTTCTAACCAAGCAAGTAGACTGAAAATTGGTCAAGTGATTTAGAATAAACATCTCCATCGTATCGCAGTTATGACAAATCCTGAAATGTGATATGGTAATCCGCCACTTGCAATGATTTCACGTTGTATACGGTTGTTCGAATTGTATATCAATGATTGCAACATATGTAGACTTGCGGTGTATTATTTCATTTTATTTGAAATTAGATGTGGTATAGATTTTAAATATTTAGAGGATGTGCCTTGCTGTCCATATTGTAGTGAAAACATATTACGCAATTCACACATGCGTGGTTCGCATGTGCGGTCGCTGACCATTTTGTGATATATAATTTTGTTTAAAATGATTATCGATTGGGATGCTGTCCATATTCGCACATGCTTGGTTCGCATGCATGTCGATGACCATACTGTGATATATAATTTTGTTAAAATGTGAGAGATATTATCAAAGAGGAGGCTGTTAAAAATCAGGCACGTGTATCTGGATTGAAAAAATGAAGAAAAACGGATATTTTAAAGAGTAGACATACAGAATGATAATGATGTAAATTGTATGAATTGTACGTGATAAGAAAATACAAAAGGAGACACTCAGATTGTCTTTAAGTTAAAATGCTATTGATTTGTGTACCTAGGACAGGGGTCGGGAACCTTTTCATGGCAAAGAGCCAAATATTAAATTTTGATATAGTTTGAAAATTTGAAGAGCCACATGAAAAAAATCTCATGGTGTACTTCATTCAATATGCATCAAGTGGTCCTTTAGTTAGAGTTTATGTATCTTCAAATGAGAGCAACTTGTGCAATTCACATGACGATATCATCATGGAATGTCATTTCAATAGATCGCGTTTCTAGGCTATATTTGGTCGTAGTGGGCTTGTCGCCTTATTATCCATAATGTTGAAGCCTCAGGTACCGGAGATAACAGGGGTCCTCGCTTACGTTGATTAAAAAAAATTAATTCAAATATACGAGATTTCAAACAAGCGTTAAAACGTCGCACTGGGTTCTTTTAATTTAGTTTAAGTCATACTTATTCAGATTAACGTAAATCAACCTAAAGCTCCTTTTCGCAGGAAAGATATGTACCCCTCCTTTTCGCAGGAAAGTAATTGGACTTGATGTAATTGTACCAGTATTACGCCATTTTGTGAGCCACAGTGTGACAAGTGCTTGTCTTTGCGAGTGAATTGGTGATTCTAATGGATCGTTGGGACAAGTCAGAGTAATTATTATTTATAATTTTCTTAAAAGAACAAATTGCGAATCAGGATTTCTCGAAGTAACTAAAGCCCGTGGGTTCGAACAATTGTCAATACGCCACATGAGTGAGCCACATGAGAAAGCTTAAAGAGCCGCAGGTTCCCGACCCCTAATCTAGGAGATAAAGAGTCAGATACAGACGAACATCAACATAACAACTGTGACCATTCTAGTGACCAAGTCACCAGCAATCCGCAGTCTACTTCAAACACCGCGGAGGAGGAGGAGGAGGAGGAGGAGGAGGATTCACAAGATTCTGGTCATAATCATTTCTGTATCT
>JAUELA010045666.1:0-11063 GCA_031471845.1 Boltenia villosa | reverse complement strand
AACAAAATGCACCAAATTCAAAAGTGATCATCAATTATCAGGTTCAATTATTCATGCTTTTCAGCATTTTTTTCCTGCCTTTCTCTGTGATTAAAACCTTCTTCTCCAGCAATTAAAAAACATCCGCCAATTTGTGATTTGTGAAAAATTACAGTTGGAATTTATGATCTCAATACTTAAAGTGATAAAAATTGGTTCCAAACATATTCTATTGAATTCTCAATGGCAATCACTGGTGCACAATCATGGGGTGTCAATCAAGGCTAACACATTATATCAGATCGACAGTTACCTAAAAAAGGTCAATGTAGAAGTGACGTCAATCAATAGGCCAATCCCACGGGACTCGAAAAAGAATTACCGTCCCCTGATATCTGGACCTAAAACGTTTTCCACATATCCACTAAGTGCAAAATAATTATCTTACAAGAGAGCTGCACACATCTGTTGAGGAGACTTATTTATCATATTATAAACATTTCATTCCATCCTATCAATTTGGAAAATGAAAGAACTCAATTTCCAAATGGAATAGGTGAGTGAATATTTATTAATAATTATTGAGCGGCTGTATTTGATCGGATGAATACCTTCTTCTCAAACGAACAATGTTTATAAAATACACTGCTTTAAAAATACCGCAATGTGGATGTTTGCAGTGAAAAGCCCCCTCACAACACGACTAGAATAAAAATTTATTGCTTTCGCTTTTACAACACAACAATCGGAACGTTTGTTATATACATACGGTTCTATTTGTATGGCATTTTTTACAAAATTGATTTGTATGAAATATTTCATAATGTAATGCTCCTTACTTTACAGTAAAAATGTGGAAAAACAGGTACATAAACACATGCATAACTTCTTAGGCAGAATGTGCGATCAAATATGCTGTTGGTATACAAAACTTTAAAATTTCACCTTTGTTTGCCTCCGAGCCATATCAGTTGGTTGCTTGGCATTGAAGGGATACGAGATGCATCGCAAAACAAAGATGTACAGCTGCAGCCGCATCCTCCTTTCCTCTTCCTCTCGTAGCTTCGAACGAGCCTCCACATCCTCGCTTGTAATGGATGGGGAGGGAGATCCTCCTCTTTGAGAAGGAGTTCCTGTGCTACTTTCCTGTAGAAAAAAGCATTTTAACATAATCCGAACATTTGAACTTTGTTAATAAATTGAATAACAAGAGGTTTAATCATGGGCAAAAGTTCTGGCAACTACAATGAGGTTATCTAATACATTATGCATCAGGAAAGCAAACGGTTTATTGACAATTTCCACAGATTAAATTTACCTGATTAGAGGTTAGAGATCGTGAATCTGCTTTACTGGGGGATTTTGAGAGATTCTTGGATGTGTTTGTTGCATGATTCAATGAAACAACATCCTCCTCTACTCGTTCCTCCTCAGAATCATCGTCGCTGGATGACGGATCAATCATGATTTATATGCAATGTTAATGAAGCCTACAAACGATTAAGACTTCTCTGATAAAATACATTAGTTAATAGATTATGACAATGTGAATCCCAGCATAAGATACAGGCACCGTAGGGGTACAAACTATGATTTTGGCAACAAACAAGCAAATATAATGTACGATTGCCAAAGTAGAGCACTGTACAGATGACAGAAACAGAAAGTAAGCAATCACAGCATAATAACGGCTTAGTTTGAATGAAAACAAAAATTGATGGCTTGAATGGACATAAAATGCACCATACAAGAGTTCATTATGAAGGTTGTCATCTGGACAAACCCCTAAAGGGTGCCAATTAACAGACAAAGTTTCCACCGACAACTAACAAGCAAATAAGATAACTGTAATATAACTATCTCATAATACTCATTACAAATTGTGTGTACTGTCAGTAACATCGAATTTACAGCAACCACATTACATTTGCAGGTCAAATTTGAAAACGACAAAATGAGAAAAATAAATTATTTCATCATTACATTGAAAGTTGAGTGATGATCAAGTAAAGTTTTATATGTTCAAATAAATTGGGAGATAAGAGTAGAGGAACATGGCCTCGGTCATAGTTTCTTATTCAAATTCATTTTCATGGGCAAAGTAAGATCTCTTGGAACATATTAAGGTTATCATAAGTTAAATATAAAATTTCATTGAATAAAACCGACTTGAATATTAAAGATTCATAATACAGAAGAATGCCAATACACATAAAACATCCTGCTTATTTAGAAATTTCAGCTAAATTTGGGTCTTGAAGATCTTAATCTTAAATATGATAGTTCAATTATAATGAAGGCAACAACCTCCATGATAACATATTATATTTAATATTGTAGTATCATTTTCTTAGAGCATAGATAGCTCAAATGATATACAATGGAACAAAATAATGCAATATGGAAGGTTAAGACAATCATATGGTATGGTTGAGTATGGTTCATAATTTCATATAGGAGTGCAGGCAATATAAGGCTACAAAAAATAAATTGCATAATTCTAATACATTACTGGATAGCCTGCAACACCACAATGTAAGCAAACTTTTTGCATTCTATATATTGCACTTCACAATCACTCAAATAAGGCACCAATTCTACCCTAAGTTAGGCTATAAACACTCAAGCATTGGCTAGGGTTACTGCATGCTCCCACTTCCGTATCTAATTTCGCTCTCAAACTGTTCAGCTGTAAGGGAGCCTTGTAATCTTTCACAATTTGGATTAAAAACAGAATATGCACTGGGCTCGTCTTTCAATTTCTCTCTTGTTCTTGTGTTTGAATAAATAAAGTAAAACGCTGAGAGCAGCAGAAACACCATCCCAAATTCAATTTCCACGAATAAGCCGAATAATATTAGCCACAAAATGAGTTTGAGCACTTTTGGTCTTCCTAATACAGGAATAGATGATAAGGAATTTCCGATGCTTGACCTGTACCTATTATTCCAAACGCACGTCCATATTTTATTCCAAATTTTCCAGAAGAAGGTTTTACTATTCCTCACAGGTTTTGCAAAGTTAGTGGCGATATTCTTGGTAGCGTTGAATTCTTTCTTCTTTTCTGCACGATAACGTTGAAGTCGTTCCTCAACGCTCATGGCTGAGGTTCTGATTCATTCACAAATTTCACGAGAATAAGTTCAATTAGATGTTCGATCAACAATTGATTTTTCAACTCCCTACGATTGGATTTTGTTATGCCTAATGAAAATAATAATAGTGAATATTGGCTCTCTCCCACTCCACCTACTGACCGTTTCTGATAAAGGGGGATGCATGTAGCGGCCCTTTTCACCGTATTTGTTCTAAACAATAACACGATTAGACCTAGGTTCACGCTAGTAATTTTTTATTTGTTGAAATATAACTTTGTTTTATCGATTAAATTAGGTGGAAAAATACTCCACTCCACTTCTGCGTGAGGAAATTTAAAGGATTAGCCATTGAATTGGACATTCTATTATCAAGACATATATGCATGGCCATGCAATTACCCTCATGGATATAATTTTCAATCCTTCGTTTTGTTTTGTAAACATCCTCATTTTTGCAGAAAAGCGTAAATATCCTCTGGCGACCAAGTCAAATAGTTCACCTCTAATCCAATGACGTCATTAAGTCATGGTAGATGATTACATGAAGAACATGTGCAAACGGTTGTGTGCTTCAGTGGTATATCCAATTTACATCCAATATGTGATTATAGAGAAGCAGGTAAAACTGTATTGGTTAATTTAATGGGGTTCAGTATTGTAATGGTTTATTTTCAAATATCAAGGAAAGGAGAATCTGGTGTTAATTAGCTATAATTTTAATGGGCTACGGAATATATCCAAGTTCAGCATGCTCGCAAGCCGGCATGGTCCATTGTGTGTCCATGTATAAGCCAGAAAACGGCTTTCCGGTGAATCCGAGGGTAAATATGCAACATGTTATTTATTTTATAGTTTAAAAAGAAAAACAATTTTTAACTATTTGAAAAAGCAAAAAGCGGACATAATACTATGAAAGTAAAACTTGGACAAAAGAATGGGACGGTAAAGCAATTTGGTCCACCTATTCTAGTAATAAAAATGGTGTAGCTATTCTCTTCTCAACTAGGTTTAATGAAGAAATACTTGGTACATATTGATCAGTGTGATAGATATATTATTTGTTGAATGAATTGGTTTGATACTACAGTTATAATAGCAAACATTTACTCTCCAAATGTTTTAAGTCAAAGAAAAGTCTTATTTAATAATTTGAAACTCGCAATAAATAAATCTTTTTTGACTAAAGGCTTGACTGAAAGTAATGTAGTACTATTGGGGGGGTGTTTTTTAATTGTGTGTTAGAAAACATAAATAGAGAAAATAGTTTGGGTTCAAAAAGATCAGAGAATGAAGAATGGCGCGCAGAGATAATTAGTAAGAGGAGAGAGAATGATCGGGCGATAACAACAGGAATTTTACCTCATTTTAATTTTATTGGGTTCCATTTATCATCAGATAGTTGACAACCCACGCTTCAGTGCCGTTGTTATGCTAAGGAGAAGGTGAAGAGAGCACATGTGGAGCATCACCTTTTATTGTTGTTGTTTCCACAAAGTACTGCTAATAAACCCAATGATACCCAAATCTGTTCCAATAAACTGAAATATTTTTCTGTAGCTTTTTAATAGCGCGCTACACAATATAAACATAAAATAATATATTATAATGACTGCTGCACGTTTATCAAGTTCAAGAATCCTGAAAACAATTCTGGAGAGAAATCGACCCTTTGTGGCGAATGCTCAGAGGCATATAAGCTGCAGCACATCAGCTTCCTTCAGCCCTCATCAAAGAAGTCAAGGGGTCAATAAAGTTGATTCAAGAAATGCATTATTGGTCAAGCAATATTCGACATCTTCACAAGCACAGAATGATACAGCAGCAGAAGAAGAATCTCCTGTGAAGACTTTTACAAAAGAAAAAGTTGTAGGCGAAGCAAAATCTCATGAATTTCAGGCACAAACAGCTGAATTGTTGGATATTGTGGCAAAGTCTCTTTACTCGGAGTCGGATGTCTTCATTAGGGAGCTTGTATCAAACAGTAGTGATGCTCTTGAGAAATTCCGTTATGAACAACTCACGAAACATGAAGGTGCACTTCCAGATGGGAACATGGAAATCAATATATTTGTTGATAAAGTTGAAAATACCATCACGATCCAAGATACAGGTGTTGGAATGACAGAGGAAGATCTTGTGTCCAATTTAGGTACAATTGCAAGATCAGGGTCCAAGGAATTTCTGAAATCATTATCTCAAAGTGGGAAAGATAGCAATTCCATAATCGGTCAGTTTGGAGTCGGATTCTATTCTGCATTCATGGTGGGGTCAAAGGTTGTAGTATACAGTAAATCCCATGATCCAGATGACAAGGGCTTCATGTGGACTTCGCAAGGCGGGGTATCGTACGAAATCGCTGAGGCGGAAGATGTTTCCCCAGGAACTAAAGTTGTTGTGACACTGAAACCGGACTGCAGGAAATATGCCCTCGAGGATACTGTCAAAGATATTGTACTCAAGTACAGTAATTTTGTAAGTTTTCCGATAAAATTGAATGGGACACAACTGAACACGGTTCAGCCTCTGTGGACGCTTGAGCCAAGCCAGATCGATGATGATAAACACTTGCAATTCTTTAGATATCTTTCATCTTCTGATTCTGACCACTTTCAATACAAGTTGTTCTATAAAACAGATGCACCACTGAATATAAGGAGCATATTTTATGTTCCTGAAAATAGGCCCTCTCTACTTGAAATGACGAAAGAGACAACTTCAGGGGTGTCGCTTTACAGCAGAAGAGTTCTCATTCAAAACAAGACGGAACATCTGCTCCCCAAGTGGCTGCGTTTTGTGAGAGGTGTTGTAGACAGTGAAGATATTCCATTGAATCTGAGCAGGGAGCTGCTACAAAACAGCGCATTGATCGCGAAAATAAGGCAAACGTTGACAAATCGTTTGATAAAATTTTTTATCGATCAAAGTAAAAAGAATCCAGAGAAGTATATGCAGTTTCACACAAGTTACAAAATGTTCATCACAGAAGGTGTATTGTCTGATGAAACGCAAGAAAAAAAGGAAGAGGTCGCCCAGCTGTTGCGATATGAAACCACAAGCATGCCAGAAGGTCAAATGACGAGTTTGGACGATTACATCAAGCGGATGGGTGAAGAGCAACGAAACATATTTTATCTTTGTGTCCCCAGCAGACAACTGGCCGAGACATCTCCTTACTTGGAAGCTTTGAAAAATAAAAACCTTGAAGTTTTATTCTGCTATGACCCATACGATGAAATCACAATGTTGCAGTTGAGGAACTACCACGAGAAACAACTATTTTCTGTGGAAAATGAAATTGTAGCTGACACCTTTAAGGTCAACAAAGATTCCTTTGAACCTGAGAGCGACAGCCAAGAAGCAATTCCATCCCTCAGTCCAACCCAATCTTCTAAGCTCATAGATTGGGCAAAAAATGTCTTGGAAAGCAAAGTATCTGAAGTGAAAACCACAACTAAATTAGACAAACATCCAGCCATGGTGACGGTCTGGGAAATGGGTTCAGTTCGTCATTTTCTCCGCAGCCAGTACCTCACTGATCCCAAAGGCCTCTCAGAAACCGAACGTTCTGCTCTCTTCAAACCGATGTTACAGCTGAATGTAAACCACCCTGTTGTTATGAAACTTGAAAAAATTCATGAAGAAAATGAGGAACTTGGCAAGTTGGTATTGGAACAACTTTATGACAATGCAATGGTCTCTGCTGGACTGATAGATGATGCTAGACCAATGGTTAACAGACTCAATGAGCTCTTGACTAAAGTACTGGAGAAGCATTAAGAATACTACCTTGAAAACAATATTGTATTGTGTATTATGTATAGATATATTTCAATGATTGTACTTGCCACGTTGGTATCTATATCATGTACACTTAAGTTTGGAAATCTGGCATTGGATGGAGTTTCCATCATTTTTTTACTGTATTGTTGTCAATTCATGATGGTCAAAAATTCATGTTGTATTGTATACTTGGCCATTTCATAATAAGTTGAAAGTAATTAAACATTTGATTTTTTTTGTAAATTTTCAGAAAAAAAAAATGTGGAAAAATAAAACTATAGTGTGTAAGATAACTTTTTGATAAGATGCAGGATCTGAACGTTTAAAATAATGACGAGTAAAACCTCTCGAGTTCAATTGGTACGTATCTGGGAGGCTATCTGGACAATTGCCCCCTGCATACATATATATTGTGGTAGAAGTGATTAATAATATATCAAATTATGCATCATTACCAGGATGTTTGCGATTATTTTTGCTTCTAATGTTTAGGGTTAGGAATGCGCTTAAAAGATAAAGCAATTGAATAAACACATAAGCTAGCAAATTTTCCTATTGGGCTGAGAGTGTCTGTAAAAAAATCGCTCCATATACAAGGTCTACCAAAGTATGATTAGAACAATCAGGCTAATGTGCATCCATAAACAAGGCACTTATTTCTTCACCATAGGTTGTCAAAAAAGTAGGATATCGTTCAATATTTAGTGACGTGAATTTTCCAAGTGGTGGAAGTTGAAATCTTTTTTATCGACTGCAGGGACCTCAATATAACGAGAAACCCTCTCTACAACAGAAACTAGTAATTTCGCTAACAAATTTTCCTTTTGGGCATCTGGAAAACAAGAAGTCATCCAGATCATCCAATCTCTATATATACTTAGATGCCTATTTATGGCCTTATAATAATAAACTACTTATCTTATCAGGTCTCACCACAGATTGAAAGTCTATCTTGTAACAAATATATATCTACCACTAAAACTGCCACAGTGTTCTGGTACAAATAGATGACAGTAACCTCCTTATTGCTAACTTGAAAACAACAAATTTCTTCATTTTACAGTTTATATTTAAGGATGTGTATCTTTTGTTTGTTTCCTTTCCCAGTGAATCCCACAACCAAAAACCACCAGATAACAATTGCATTTCATGCTGGCTCTTTGACTGTTATCAAATTAAAATTTTTACTTCATACAAGTATCTGGTGATTTACAAGAGCCAACAAAAATGACATTTTGCACAAAACTACTGCACAATAATTTGTGCAGTTATTAAAATATTCCAGATTTCCACCAACATTTAAAACAAAGTGCAGGCGATGAACTTTGATGGGATTGCCCTCAACCTTTCTCCGCAGTGAATGAAAAAAAAATTATCATAAATCCCCAATGGCCACAGAAAAAGAAATATATATTTAGTAGCAGCTCAAAGAAAATGGAACAAAGGCATATTACATATATATACTTCAACTATGAAAATTGATGTATTCTGTTAAAATAAATTTTCCATTTAAGTTTCCAATATATTCCTGTTCCAGGCAAGAACACTGGTCATGGACGCAGCACATCGTTTTTCCATAGCGTCAGGGTCACGAAATATTAAAATATTTTAAAACGAGTTTCTAATGAAATTTTGAGGGGTTTACTGCTAACAAAACCAAGATAGGGAATCAAGCCAGAGGCCGGAAATTTGAAAACAAATAACATATCCTTCCTAACACAGGGATTAACTTATCCACAACATAGGTTATATTAGTGCAGAAAATGCAGATATTAGAACTACTCTACCCAAAATATCTTTAGTGGGATCTGCTCCATTACAACAGCATACATAGGATGGAAACATACTGAACACGTCAGGACAAAAGATGTAATTTCCAGTAACAAAAAAAAAACTAAGAACGATCTTTGTAGATGGAAAGAGAAGAAAATACACCTTGGAGAGACCAGATATAATTGGGGAACTGGGTACATTCATTGTAGCTGTTCAAACAAAGATCGCAATCCTGGTAGAAGAACTTTTAGAAAAAAGATTTCTTCAGCACATACATGAAATATAGAATTTATATTTATTAGTTAACATAAAAAAACTTCACTCATATTGTCGTGAAGAGCGCATTTTAAGCATCCAATTACACGTTTTTATATCCTTTTGATTCCCAGGACTCCGACCCAATTTGAACTGCGGATGAGTGCAACGGCAATAATAATGCACAGGTAATGAATGTAAGAGAATACGTATTTGTGCATTTTACAACATAAAATATGACGGTTGAAGAAGCGGAAGAAATATGATTATAAATGATGTCAGGATGTGGGACCACTGGAAATAAGATGGCATGGAGTTTGGTTGGGCCTCAAATTCTGGTCAGGATGTGCCATATGGACGTCGGCATCAGCGAGTCCACCTTCTCGAGTATATATGTCAGTGGAGCGAACAGTGCCCCGACAAACTGAAAAAATAATTATGGTGATTATTGAATTAATAAATATATTATTGGTCGGCAAACGGTTGTGGGCCTTTATACTTTTTGATGGGCCGCTTAAAGCTCTTTAGTATATATGTTGTACAGTGGATGTTTCAGACGTCGCCAGCACATTACATAGAAACATGGGCAAAAACTCACTAAATGTTTTTGTTATTATCTGACGTATATAAAGATAGTTGATGAGTGCAGTAAATTTATGAATAAAAAAAATAAATAGTATAACTAGTTGCAAATAGTACTGTAGTAGATATGTTTGATGTATAATGGGCCTTCAATGATTATATAGAGATATCATTTGGGCCACTATGAAAAAAGTTTGAAGACAACTGATTTATATCAATGAATTGAGTATTTGTGCTTATTCATCAGTGTTCTAGTCTTCCAATTTCGGATCGTTATGAAATGACATTTCTACAATATTTTGCAGTCAACTGCATCTAGAATCTGAACAGGGCTGAGGGTGTCTGTAAAAAAATCGCTCCACCTATATACAAAGTCTACCAAAGTAAGATTAGAAAAATCTGGCCAATGTACATTCATAAACAAAGCATCTATTTCTTCACCACAAGTTATTATTTGTTGCGTTTAAAAAAAGTAGGATATCGCTCAATATTTAGTTACATGAATTTTCCAAGTGGAAGTTGAAATCTTCTTTTTCGACTGCAGGGGCCTCAATATAAAGATGAAACCCTTTCTACATCAGGGATATGAAAAGGACGAAACTTACAGCTTTGGCGAACACTCCCATCAAGTCTGGATACTGATGAGTTAAAACAGCGAGCATTGCAGTAAACGTACATAGTCCAGCAACAAACACAATGAAGAAAGGGAGTTCCTTCTTTGGATAAACTGATAATTGATGAAAACCTGGCAAATGAATCAGAATTTGTTATTTGTGTAAAGGTATTTAAAAATTGGTCCAGGTCCAGGTCCTCGGGTATCACAAAAACCTTGCTCACTTGGTAATAATTCTCGATCGGCACTCTCGGTACAGTTCGGGTACGGATAAAACAAATGTCCTTTCTCCAACGGGTATGGAATCATACGAAAAGCTGCAATAATAAAAAATGTGTAAAGTATGTGATATGATCTTAAAATCTTGGACCTATTTATGGGCCACGCAAAGAATTTTGAAATCAATCCATTTTTGGTAATTCTAGAATCCTATTCTGCACCGTTATAAAAAATGACCTCGGCTTTGCCCAATGATAAAAATAAAAGGTCAATAAATTTGGAATAATTACACAATTTTAACTTTTTAGTTGCATTTAAAATTTACATTTTAGCCAGCGTGCAGCATACCAGCATACGGAATTTCAACTTTCTAACTATTCTAGTATGAGAAAAACTTATGACATACACAAATACAGATGTGGAATTCATGTACACATCACTAACTAAGAGCAAAATTTATATTTCCTGAAGATTAAGTCCACTTACTGCCTTCCCACGTGCAATGAAGAAGGTTGAGAGCACCATCCACTTGTTTCCACAAAGGTAAATGATAGAATGCATAGGCGATCGCTTCTGAGTCTCCTCTCTTTAATATGTGTTCAGGTGGAAGTATAAGACTTTTCATTTCAAGAAGATACTGTGAAATAAATAACGAGTCTTCAAAAAAATACTAGACTACCCGTGACCCATTGGGTCAACCAGTTTCGAAAACGGCGTCGGTAAGCTTTGGCGCTGTTTTAAGAAACCTGTTTTATTAGGTTTGT
>JAUELA010045555.1:0-11064 GCA_031471845.1 Boltenia villosa | reverse complement strand
CAAGGTCAACACTAGGTGGCATTTGAGGACCTGATTTTTGTTCCTCTCTCATATTTCCAGAGTAAATAAATTTCGAATGACCTTCAGATTTCTCAAGGTCATTTATTGGAGAATTCTCATTGTAATCCAATTCCTCTTCCTGTTCTTCACCAATGTTGTCTACTTTATCCACTAATTGGTCCTTTTCCTTACTTTCAGAGCAATGTTGCTCAAGAGATATGTGTTCACTTATCGAGTGGTGTTGATTCAACTGCTCATTAACCACTTGGTGTCGCTCTTCATTAACCACTTGGTGTCGCACTTCCACAAGTTCTTGGTTCTTCTTTTCGTTAGTTTTGCTTTTGTTCTTTTCAGTCACTTGGTCGTGATCCACTTGGCGGTGCACTGCTACAGTATCTCCTTCCTTTTCTGAGTTCTTCAGTTTCCTTTCTTCTGATGTAATATTTTCATCCACTTGATGGCGCTTAGCCGACATCTTCGGTCTTTGAACCTCCTCTTCGAACATGCTCGAAGCACGTTTACCTAATTCATGTCGCTTCTCTCCATGTCGGGAAGTCGATTTACTTGTGATATTTGATTTTGTTAAATCATAATTGGGGGTTTCCCCCACTTTCTGGGGATTCTTCGAAGTTAAACCTTCAACTGTTTCAGACGACTCAACTTTTTTTTGTTCAATATTATTTGCATCTCCAACCCGTTCTGTCAAATTCGGATTTTTAAAATTTTTCATTTTTTCAATCTCTGGACTTTTTTTCTTGATGTTTAGTTTCACCCGGAGGTCAAATTTCCCCTTAATGTGTTTTTCATCCTTCAGTCTTTCACTCCTTCTTGGGGATTCACCTGAAGCTGCATTGGAAAGTCCCTCTTGTACATGTGCTTCTCTGATTAAAGGTAACAAGTTTTTACTTTTATCTATTTCAATTGATTTACTCTGCGATTCAGTTTCGAAAAGTCTTTCCTCTCGTTCGAAAATGACCCCGTTTTTATTTCCATCAAATTTTAGGGGGTTTTGCTTCAACTGATTTCTTTTGTGCAACCCCTCCCCTTTTAAATATCCCCCATCGTGCAGATGTTCGAAATACCTCCCCTTTCCCATTTCATTTTCTCTCTGAAATGTTTGTTGCAATCTCTCATTATGTTCAAGAGTCTTCTCTGAATCCTTCCTTACAAATCGTCTTTCTTCGATCTTTCTCTCACTTGTTGATTTTTTGTTGGAAATTGTTGTCGAACTTCGCATTTTCAGTTCTAAAAGCGAAGTAAATATGTTTTATAATCATGAAAATTACAATATCTAATGCAAAAACCTTGTATTGAGTACTTGTTGATCGTGGAATTTGACATCTATTGCTTGGATTTATTGCTTGGATTATACACTGCATCTTTGACTGAATAATACTAAACAATGAATGTATATGCCTTAACAATTGTTGCATGTTTTCAATAGAGCTTTAGACATAACATAGCTCTGAGTGCTTTGCAAGTGCATGTTACATGGTCAATTTGAGTGAGAAAAAGGTGTTCAAGTCGCATGCTATAAAGTCCCAAGAAGCTGACAACCATATACAGCAGGTTATATAGTGTTACTGTATAAACAACCTCACAGCAGGGTTAGAAATGAGCCATACCTTCATCGTCGATCCTTCGCCCTTTTAGAGAAAAGCTTTGTTTCTTTGGTTTCTCAGTTCCTGTCTTTCTTACGTTTTGTCTGCTGTGGACTGGTCTGTTATGTACAGCAGATGTCTGTGATCTATTTGAGAATTAGAAAACAGACTTGTTGTTTCTGACAAATGGAATTTCATTATTTATTGCGTCAGCAGGGTCGGCAAACTTCTCCCCGCGGGTCACATGCGACCTGCGAGGTCTTTTTGTGCGGGCCGCAAACTTCCTCGGAAGGCGATGTCAATTCGTGCGGTCCAGGCAGTTTTGCACAGAAAAGCGCGTTCAACGTGATTTGCAATCTGTCTTGCATATAGCTACAAGCACGCTGAATCCGAATTTTAATAAATAAACTTGCAGTTGCACACATTGGCTTATAATAATATTGTTACCATTTTTTTGTATGAATAATGTCAATTTCAATCATTGAAGTTTCACAAACTCAAGTGGCCAACAAGTAGTGGTCAAGTCTGCAATCAATTCATTAAGAATCTGAACATATTCACAGCCACCCAAGAAAGGTAGATCACACTCACCCTCCCATGTAATGTGCAAGAAGTCGATTTTTTCTCTCAATTTCAATTTTTGCCGTCGCAAGAAGTGATTGAAAATTCTTTTCCAGGTTTTGTTTCTCGTCCTGAAATTTCTTGGCCTGAAAAAAGTATAATATTTTTCAATTTTAATGCTGTAAATTTCAAAGTGGAATAAAAATTCAATAATTTTATTCTATCCACCTAATTCTTTCATAACCTTGGCCCACTCAATGTTTGAAAACGAATGACATGCTATGTTAGTGATGGGAAAACTACGCCCGCAGGACACATGCTGCTCGCGAGGTGTTTTGTGCGGCCTGTGAACTTTCTCGCAAAGTGTTGTGTAGTCCAGACATTTTCGCACACAAAAACGCGTTTAACGAGACTACATTGAGATTTGAAATCTCTCTTGCGTATAGCTGCAAGCACGCTAGATCCCGATTATAATGAACTTGTGCAGGATTGTGTGCGGATGCACACATCTCATCAAGTTTGAATACCACAAAGTTTGCCCATCCCTATGATATGTGCTTGAATGTCCATCAGCTGCAATTCCATTCACCAACAAAACTAACTACACTCACTTTATATTCCATAACCTCACCCTAGTGAAGGTTAATTATTTACTGAACGAGGATTAGAATTATTAAGGTTATCGGGAAAGGGTGGCTGACCACCCACATGCTGTGTTTCTATATGATAACCAAGGAAGCAAACCTGCTGAGTAGATTCCACAAGTTGTTGCAATAAAAGTTTGTTCTGCTCCGCGAGAGATTGCTTTTCTGAAACCACCTGGAAAACATAACATGGTAAAAGCAGGGCTGTGGAGTCTGAGTCGTGGAGTCTGAGCAAATTTGTCAAGAGTCGGAGTCGGGAAATAATGTACAGACTCCGACTCCTAATATGTTTGAACCATTCGAACTGGTTCCAATAATTCTCGAATATTTTTTAAAATTCAGACAGATTAAATTTCAACATTTGAACCTGTAACTTAGAGCCATAGCTTGCTGCAGTTGTATAAGCCTGATAAATCATGTCAGTACTTGACACAGTTGACAGATCAGCATTTTTTCTCCATATTTTATTTCATGAATTCCACTTATTTTTTCTTTTTCTCTTAACAATAATAAAATGATTCCTAACCATTTACAAACACTTATTTAAACTTTAACAAACTCAAATGAATTTTTTTCAACCATAAAGATAAACATAAACATGAACATGAACACTAACAAATTAGTATATTTCTCAATTTCTAGTCTTATTATCAACCTTTACAGCAGTGTTTTCAAAAATGTGTGTGGCGACAATCTGGTGTCACGAACAGAACAAATTTTATAGATAATTTTGTATTGCCAAAAGGTGTGTCGTCAACTGAAAAAGTTTGGAAACCTCTAAACTTGGAGAATAAAAACTTTAATGGTTCCGAGGTTTTACAATGATTTAGTGAAGTATTTCCTTCACGTCGCACTGCATTGCATTATAAACTATTTAGTTGTGACAATGAGAAAGAGAAAAAGAGAATGAAGAATGGCGTGCAGAAATCATTAGTAGCAGAGAGGATAATCGGGCGGTAACACCAGGAATAATAGATATCGCAGCGAAGCGTGAATATGTGTTGCGTAATAATAAACATCGTAGCGAAGCGTGTATACTGTATACGTTCAACGGAGTGATTAACAAGCGTAACCCAGTTAGCATTAAGTGTACAAATGAGAGCAGCTTCTTCGTTTCCATGGAAGCTTTGTACGCAAAAAGCGAACGAACCATTCATGTTTCTAAGACAAAATAAGCACGCAACTCAAAAATAAGCACATTTCTTAGAAATAAGCACATCGTTATTTTATAAGACATAGGTTTAGAAAATAATCACAAATCTTAGAAAAAGGCACGAAATGGTAACCCTGACTATAGTTTTATTCAGGCGGCTCAATAAACTCACCTCCTGCATGGTCAGCAGCCTGTCACTCTCTTGATTATCTTTCACCAAAAGATCTTCATACAAATCCAAAGAACTCATTCTGCTGGTTTCTTCAATCAAGTCCGCACGAGGCGAACACATTTTCATTTCTTATATTTTTCAAAAATTCAAGATAAATTGGAATATAAAGTTATTAAAATCTTCTAATTATATCATTGGGTTACTTAACCTATACAGTATTAGGTGCGAACAACTTTAACTCTAACTCAGACAGCAGGTTATGGTTTAAGATAAGTGATAAGCCAAGTTCTGCAGTCCCCGAATATCACTTTGGTCTCGAGTGATTAACGCTTTCGGTACGGGCAACCCTAATTTACAGAGTTACGGATTTTGCTCACTAATATACGGATTTACAGAGTGATTTTTTACGGATTCCATAAGTTACGGACTGACAGACTCATTTAATATCTAAATATCTATTACCTGAGCCAACCCGAACCCTCCTTCCTAACTAATACTGAATTTACTAACTAAGTTGTATTAAGAAGAAACAAAATCCTTAAATCCGTAACTCCGTAAATTTGCCCCTCAATACAACATCACTGTATATTAGACACGAATATCGCTTCCAACGTTGCTTGAGTAATTATTACTTAAAGAAATATCATGAAGTAAAAAATAAATAGTAAATAATACCTAATCGAATAAAAGGGCAGTCCTATATAAAAATATCTATTAGGATCATTTGCCTAACTTTGACACCTTAAGCTTTAACTTCGACATCCAAGTATTATTATATTGTCTTGTGACGAAATAATGGTTAAACAATCAATTGCACAATCACAGTTATTATGCACAAAGGGAAATCACGATAGGATGTCGAAGTTACGCCAGTGTCGAAGTTAGGCAAATTACCCTCCATAACCTTACCCCTAACCCTCTTCCCTAACTAAATTTATTTCCAATAATGTTGACAAGTGCCAAGTGAGGTCCCTGTGGTACCAGATCATTGGGAGATCTAATTTAGTTGCTAGGATTGCACTTTAAAAAGTCAGCCACATCATCTACCCATAAAAACCTAAGTTAGAAACTTTAAAAAAGTTTGCCAAATTTTTCTTGAAATATCCATGCACTTTATACACCTTTAGGTTTGTATACTTTCCCTCAACCCCAACACACCCCTAATCTAAACTCTAATCCAGTGGGGTGAAATCACAGTCGTGGGGATAACTAATGTTCCCTGTAAGTTCACCCCTGTCCTCAACAAGTCCTTTACACTGTTTGTTGTGAAAATTTCCAAGAGAGCAGCGGGAACAGAGTGCGACATCTAGCGACAGGCTTGTGTCATTTAGAAACATTCACATAAACGAAGGTTCTGAAATGTTACTAATGTTTTATGACAAGTTGTGTATATTTTAGAAAGTTCCTTAACATTCTTTCAGAAGAGAGAAAACAGCAGAAATAAAGTCTCACGCATTTTTATTTTAAATTTCTTGATTGAAACCTTGCAGGATACCCGTATATCGTGCGTGCGTTCTCACCATGACCAGACCGCATCGCACCGCGGTTGTCCGGTAGACGAACGGGTAAAGACGTCGGCTGGTCGTCTATGCTCACCTAGAGGTTCTGGGTTTGAATCTCGGCTTCACCTTCACAAACTTGTCCAGCACCTTTACGGCGCATTGCACGCTTGTTGATCACTATGCCTTGTTCAACCTTGAGCCTTGTCGTGAATAACCAAGGGCGCTGAACTACTCGCCAGTACAGAGCGGTTTCATCAATTGCATTAAACGATTGATAAATTGCTGGATTTCAACTTTCAATACTAACAAGTTCGAACTACGGCTTCATACAGGCGTAAGAGACATGTCTGGCATCTGGCAGAGGAACCCGACATAGATAAAACAACACAAAATACATTTCACCTCACTACTTTATTCTGCTTCTTTTCAAACATCATCAGCAACAAAAAACGCAAACACCTTTAATCTAAGCATTCCAGCAAGCAATATTACAAGAACGAGCTCTTCGCTTCACTTCCTACACTAGAGAAGAAAATGGATACAGAATGGCAACTGAAACATGGTATTTCAAAAGTAACAAATGCCTGGATTTAGCTACATCATCACATTGGTGAATTGTACTTCAGGAATACAGCTTTAATTATGTCACTTATGGAGTTTTTATTGTCTAATCATAGAATTGATCAATTTTGGAAACTTTGCTCAATGAACAATATTAAGAGGACATCCATCACACTTGACAATGCAAATCCTCATTTGGTCATCATAGTCATTTTATTTTTCAAGTCTTAAGGCTGGAATTCACGTACGTGGTAAACGCACACGTTTTTTGGATTATTTCATAACAACCGCGCGGATACGTAAGGAATCAAATTACGCGTGGTTGTAATGAAACAAACCAAAAAACGCGAGTGTTTACGAGTATGTGTATTCCAGCCCTTAGTCTTAGTCTTATTAGATACAGAAATTCAACTATAATAAAAATATATGTTGGGGGATCTATAATGATTTGCTGATGGTCAAAACATTTATTTTTATATTGAAATCTTTTGTTGATACCTCTAGCGCAGTGGTTCCCAACCTTTTCTATGCCACGCATCCCACAAAAATGTTCGATACATTTTCGCACCCCCTACAAAAGTAAACAGTTCTTTGAAGAGGAAAAAAAATTGAATTTTATATTTTTGAAACACATGCAGTATTGTGGGTGAAGAAAATTGATATTAATTGCATCGGTATGATAGAAAAATTGAAAAATTAACTTCGGTTAATTTTTTTGGGGGTTAAATTTTCGGACGTAATTCAAATATACTATATGCCTTCGCTGTTTGCAGCACCCCCTGAAATGTCATCTCGCACTCCCTAGGGGTGCGGGCACCCTAGGTTGGGAACCCCTGCTCTAGCGGGAACTCAGATAAATTCCAATTTGGAATCATCAGCATATACTTAAAATATCTAGATTAGGCAGCTAATATGAAAATTTTTGCAATATATTCATGGAAAGGTATTAAGAACATTCATGGATTTGTGTATTGGAATATCAAGACTTTGGCAAAAGGAGAATTGAAAACAGTGGTTCTTGGATATGCATAAAATATTAAATTTGACCTACAAGGCTTTCGAAGAGTACTTTTAATATCTGCGAACGTGTCTCTGTTTGGTTCGAAAAGTAGAGTTGATTCCGGTACAGAAGAGAGAATTCCAGGCAAGTGGAATCGAGTTAAAAAGTTACAGATATTTCAACATTTACAGTTTGTTTGGTTGTGTCTAGCTAATTTTAATAAACAGAGCAGCGTAGAAAAGGTAAAGACAGAGAGGGACGGAGTTGGAGAAATTTAGAAGGACGAAGCCAAATTTTTTACTTGAATCACAGAACTGACCCAAATAAACTGAAGAGCTCAATTTGCGACGAAACGACCAATTGAATGACACAAGAGAAACATTAATTTGGAAAATTTGTACTTTACTTGAATTATTTAAGCCTAATAAAATATTTTTGGTTTTCAAATAAAAGCAATAAGGGAAGGATGTGATTACAGTTCTCCTCTGCTCTGTTCAGCTTTGGAGAAGTATTTCATCTTCTCTTTGGGGTCTGGGATGATCTGAAAAAATATTTTTTCAAAATTTAATTTAAATCCATCAAACTCCTAGAGCTATTCACTCCAATGTTTCAACTTGGCAGCTACAAGATGCGATTCCCACTTATCAAAAAAATCAACAATAATATTTTATCAATTGCAACAATTAGTGGTGAGTAGGGACGTCCATTTCAAATAATAGCCAATTCGCATCTTTAAATTTTGAATTAATTTATGAATTATACCAGGGCTGTGGAGTCGGAGTCGTGGAGTCGGAGCAAATTTGACAGGAGTCGGAGCAAATTTGACAGGAGTCGGAGTCAGGAAAAAATGTACCGACTCCTAATATTTTTGAACCGTTCGAACTGGTTCCGAATAATTCTTGAATATTTTTTTAAAATTCAGACAGAATAATTTTCAACGTTTGAACCTGTAACTTAGAGCCATAGCTTGCTGCAGTTGTATAGGCCTGATAAATAATGTCAGCACTTGACACAGTTGACAGATCAGCATTACTTACTGAATAAAGGAGTCGGAGTCGTATGTTTGTAAATGAAGGAGTCAGAGTCGGAAGTTTTATGTACAGACTCCACAGCCCTCATTATAACTATTGCGAAAACTGGTCCAACATATAGGAACAATTTATAGCAGAGAAAGGCTAAACTCCTTTTTTTTCAAAAAAAATAAATTTTAGAAATTTTTTTTATCGAAAAGAGAAACCATAGCTGAAGTTGTTGGGGCCATGTGACTGGATTTTCAAACCGTAATTAGATGTATTCTATGTATTATGGTGATTCGTTTATATTAGTAAAGTACTATCCTGGGATTACCCTGTGACCAGGAGGAGTGGTATTCGCCATAATTGGTTGGCTTCTTTACTCTCATGTCTTTTTTACGTTTTCTTGTTAGTTTTTATCAAATTCTTCATTTCACATTTTGAACTTTTATTATTTTTTTTTTTTTTATTTTTTTTCAAAAAGGGTGACACCTGCGCAGCCTCTAGTGGCCGACATTGTGACCATTTCCGTCGCTTTTGTTACTAGACTGGATCCGATTTAACAAAGGAGATCAGGACATGATTTAAAAGTTTCAGGATTTCAAAAATTCCCATCCTTTTGATGTGACATTATCATATCCTGTATAGCGCTAGCGGCAGGCTAATACGCAGCTACTTACTGTATCCGAGCCTGGTTGCCAACCTGCTGGGCAGACCTCTCCGTGCTGATCAGTGTACTGGAATGCTTGGACAAGTCGTAAAGTTTCATCCACAGACCGTCCGACTGGAAGATCGTTCATTGTGATTTGACGAAGGATACCTTTGGGGTCGACGATGAAAAGACCCCTAGAATTCAAATAAAAGCTTAATATGGGTTGTGGGGTCAGTTACCAATAAGATTAAGATGGTATAATTTAAGATGATGCTACAGGGCACAAAATAACGGCAAATAGGTAAGACTGCCAATTTGAAGGCTTTGACAATCGTCAGTAAAATGGCAGTATTATTTATGTTTTCTACTTTTGTGTTATTAAGTAGCAAGGTAAGCATAATTTATGCAGTGTTTTAAGGCAAAAAAATTGACAGGCCAAACAGCAGTTTCCACAGGCTTCAACTGGCCAAGCCTGTCAAAATGAGAGGCCTCCCAAAATTCATCTATTGTGCCCTGTTCTATAACTGAACTTCGGATAAAAAATCATCTGAATATGATATTTACAATCTTATTAAAGAGACGAGACCACGTCAGTAGCGGATGAGACCAAATAGTGGATGAAACAACATAGTGTAATGTCATCAACTAAAATATCTGAGTCACTGAGAGTTGCCGAGATTGGTAATTTGCCACTGGGTGGCGATATAGCTCAGTACGCCATTGATTTACCTGAGCGTGTGGCCTAAATCTTCCAGGAGGACTCCGTAATCTCTTGAGATTCTGTGGCTAAGATCTGACAAGAGAGGGAAATTGATCTTCCCAAGTCCTCCTTGCTTCCTTTCAGTGTTGATCCTGGAGGAAAAAGATTTGTCAAGGATTCTCCAAATAGTTATGGAGTCGTAAGTTGTGAAATTAGATAATTTTGAGTGAATTCGGACAGGGGGGCAGGCAATGCACATGAGGGAAGGGATTCCTAATTTCATTGGGTACAGATTTAAGTTAAAATTTTGGTTTCAATTAAGCAGCGTAAAATGATTATAATATATTTTTCTTCAATTACACTACATTTAGGTATAAATTATATATACTTTACATTTCACAAACAAATACAAAAAGCTCAAAATCTATTATCTGACCCTCCTCCCCAACCAATAATTGATTTATTTTGGTTAGGGTAGGATAAATATTTTTTTTTTCTCATTCCAGTGAACTGCATTATGGGTATTTTCATTATATACACTTTGTCTTATTCATTTTACGACATCCGGGAAATAGTAGTTTATATTTTACGTCGCTTAATTGAAGGATTTCCATAATTTTACTTCTCGATTATTTTGTCTTAAATAGTACAGCTAAACAAACTTCAGCATGTATTTGTTGTTGTTGGATTTAGAATATTAAAGAATGGAACAGAATAGAAGTTGAATTTTTTTCCTGATTGTACCACTACTACTAGCTAAAATATGAAGTTATTTATTCACCAGGCAAGATGGGTGAAGTGCGAATCGACAGAACATCCAACCACTTGTGCATTGATTTTGCGAAACTCTGCAGCTCGGTCGGAGAAAGCGATGATTTCAGTTGGACAAACGAACGTGCTGTAAATTGAACATATCAGCATTAGTTTCTCTGAGAAAAAAAATTTATCGTATCAATTGTAAAACACTTTTCCTTGCACTTTTCCTTGTATAAAAACATGGTGCATCTCAAAATCATTTTTTTAAATAATTTACCCACTCTATGCAGACGGCACCGCATGTTTCGTTTTTATTTGACGTTATTCAATTGTTGAATAAAGTATCACGCTTAAATAGGTTATCTTAGTCCAGTGGTTTCAACCAGGGAGAATTCACCTCCTGGGGGGGATTTCATGGTTTCAGGGGAGGGGAGATTGGGAGTTTAGATTCTTGATAAAGATGTTCAGAATTTTTAATAAAAATGTTTATTTTTCACAATTCTTTCTTTTTATTTATAGAGTTTACAACATCCTTGCATTCTTTCAGCTTTTCTTTAATAAAATATAAACTCCTTTATTCTATTTTTGTGTATTGAATTACAATTATTATACGCATATTATTTGTAATGCAGACAATTTTCCAGGGCTGTGGAGTCGGTACATAAAACTTCTGACTCCGACTCCTCTATTTACAAACATCCGACTCCGACTCCTTTATTCAATATAGTAAATAACTAATAAGTAATGCT
>JAUELA010045444.1:0-11067 GCA_031471845.1 Boltenia villosa | reverse complement strand
GAAATAAAGTGGGAAAAAAACACACGATCCGGAGTGTTATTTCGTTATTGTGCTATTTCCGTGTTTATACGGTCCTTAAAGGGCCGTATAAACGAGAAAATAAGCAAATAACACTACGGATCGTGTTGTTTTTTCTCTAGTGTATTTTAAATCCAAAGTAATGAATGCTATATCCGAGTTTTTAATATATACTACATAGATGTGTTCTGCTCGACTGAAATGAATCCGTTTATAAGGAAAATGAGAAATCAAATTGAAATGACTTCGTTGCCCCTTTTTCGTCTCTCTCGAACAGTTATTTTTCGAGAGATTTTTAGCTCCTCTAGCAAAAAATGCTCTTGGCGCAATTTCTGAGTAGTGGGAGATGAGGATAAGAGAGGAGGAAAATATTGTAAAATCGTGGCCGTTATTTTTATTAAACAAACAAAGAAAAGAGTCCGTTTATACGGTCCTTAATGGCCCAATTCGGACGATCGAAAACTCCATGAACAACACAAAAACGATAGGGACTAAATGACTTAATATTGAAAAAGAACGGCCTTATACGACTGATTCTGACTGAACGACTGACTGATTCTCTGCCATAAGACTGAACGCAACCTCCCCATTAGATAAGGTACAGATTTCTCTTGGAATAATTTGAACCTCTCTCTTCTCCCAGCCACCTGCATCGACAAATGTTCTAACGGTGGAATCTGCATCGCTCCAAACAAATGCAAATGCGCTGTTGGATGGTCTGGATCGTCATGCCGAACAGGTAAGCAAGGTTTAAACGTGCATATCGATGTTTTAAGGAGTGTTAAAGCCATGCCATCTGAGTGAAAGATTGTCAGAGCAGTGTGAAGATGCACCTTGCTCAAGGGGACCACACGTTCATGAATGTGTGTGTAGAGGAAATCTTGATTCGCAAGAAGATTTTCCAAAAATTGGAGAAGCCGGAGTAGTGCAAGAGCTTCTCCATCTCGTATGGCTCGATTGTTTTATAAACTCTGACTACACCTAATCAAAAGTTAGCAACTCCTCCAAAGAATGGTGACGCGACGTTTGAGAGTCGACATGAGAGCGAACGAAATTAGTCTTTCAATCCCAAACATTGAATACAAATATAGTAGCGAATATATTACCATTTCATTAAGGTTAGGTAAGGTATTCTACCGTTGTTCTCCATCAGTGAGGAATTCCATTTTATTTTATTTTTGGGCATAGTGTTACGCAATTTTCTTTAGGAACGTCCCACGCTCTGCTTCTATGTACTTTGACCTTGTTTAACGTTGAAAAAGTTTCGTATTAAATTGAAAGTTGAAATAAATTGATATTTGAATAAAATTTGTAACTTTACCTACTTTTATTATATTTTGATAAAATATATTGCATGAGTTTCTGCACAAAGCAGAAAAGGGGTAATGAAGGGCGGCTGGGACGGGAAAGGGAGGAATGTATCAAAAAAATTGAGAACCACAGGTATATACCATCAAACTGGCGCTTGTGTGCGCTCTTTTGTACTTCGTGTTTGTACTTCGCTCCAATTTCGGTGCTGTCGTTGAACCACAAAAACAGATATATTGGTTAAATAAGATATTTCGGCAGAATGAACTGGATTTTTTTAAATGGCAAAATGTCGTCCAGCTTTAAATTCAAATATAATTTATTGAACAGGTCACTGTCAGAGGAAATGCAGATACGGATCTCGCTGTGTCCGGCCTAACATGTGCAGATGTCCGTACGGTCCTAGAGGAACAGGATGTCGATTGGTAAGAGACAACTATGAACTATCCAACTCCCAATAGTTATAATTGTCATTTAATTTAAAACCGACCCAGTGACGTAATCTTTACCCTCTAGGCCCCATGGGCGTTTCCAACACGGACGCCAATTTGGAATTATCACGAACTATAAACAATACACTCTCAGTAACATATCGTCCAGTTTCTCGTCCCATCCTCAGTGTACGCACTTCAAAAGATAGTGATTCAATATTGAACACGCAAAAGATGAAGGTCATAGGTTGGGTCCTAGGACAACTTTATTTTCCTCTGGATAATTGACTCTCTCTAAACCCCATTAGAAATTAGAATAAAATGGGACTAATATAAATATAACTATAACCTGGCCTCTTAACAACCCTAATGTCAGGAGGGCAATAGGTTGGTGGTTCGTTGTCTGGAGCTGACCTACTGATAATTTTAAGAAAAAAGGGATCAAAAATGCATATCCTATGCCCTAGCCTAGATTGGCGTTGAAGGTATTATGCCGCAATATTGTATAGTACCCTATATATCGTAACGCACAATACGTATAAAAAAACGCAATTTCCAGGCTTTGTTTTGACATTTTCAATTCGCAACGAAGGATTGATGCTAGAACGTCCAAACCACGTTTAAAATACTTTCCGTAACACAATAAGTCCAAAAAAGAGTTCGAGGTTTTCAACTTTAAATTTCTTAACTTTGTTCATTCACTACTTCAGAGAATACGATTGAGAAGAAGGCCTTCAGCAATAATCGGAAGATTTTGAAAATCAACATTATTGTGACAATGAACAGCGCAATTGTTCCGTCATAAAGTGCTTCTTCATATTATCGGGAGTCATGCATGACGTCATCTAACTGAAGCAAAAATACGTCATGAAATGGATATTTCTCCCGAAAATATCTTGTCTTTGAGAACACGAATCCATTTTTCACAGATTTCTCAAAAAAGCAATCGCCAGCCTTGATTACTTACATGCAAAGAAGTTGGCAACCCAAACTTGGCGAATTTTCCATAGAAGTCTGGCGAGATGCAATTCATGTATTTTCATTATTTGTACACGCTCACGCGCCGAAGTTAGACATTCTAAAACATTTTTTTTAATTATCTGTATTGAAAGGTCTCAACATTGTAGAAAAAAAACATACAATTTAAATACGATATTGTTTGGTAAGTTATGGTCGAATTTTAGTCGTGCCGCTGCTTTTGAATACGTTATATTTTTAACTATTTGCTTCAAGTACACCTGCTTTTGATATCATTGTGCTTTTGTTCCACTGCAATAAAAATGTGCCTTGAAATTCCTTTTGAGCATTACGTTCATATTTGAAGAAACACAGATATTCATGCGTCATATAATATCAGTTCACTCATGAATTTCAAACAATTTCAAGCTCAAGTGCTCGAGGACATCTTGGGGAGGTTTCCGGACATTCAGCAAATGGACGTTTAGCCAACGGACATTTAGCCAATATTTGCACGGATGGACATTTAGACAACATTTTTTTTTGCCAAAAAATTCAAAAATTATATCTTAGGTTTAGAGTAGGCTTCAAGGTAAGAGTTAGTGTAAGGGTCAGGGTAGTGTTAGCTTCAGGGTTAGGATTTTTTCTCGAAATGAACATTTTTTTGACAAATAAAAATGGGAAAATTTTTTTTTCGAAAAAAAAAAATGTTGACTAAATGTCCGGGATTGCTAGGAGATAATGGTGTTAAAATAAGTTTCGCTGAGCAGTGTCTACCTGATGTCTGGTGGCCGACCTAGTAAAGCCGTCGGCAGGTCATCTATGCTCAGCTAGAGGTTCAAGGTTCGAATCTCGGATTCACCTACGCAGATTTATTCAGCGCCTACACGATGTTGCACACTTGTTGATCACTTCACTTCAATATGTCGTGTTCATCCTTGAGCCTTGATGTGAGTAAGTGACTGGGGACGCCGAACTCCTCGCCAGTGCAGCGGTTTCACGTGACCTTGGTCACGGCTTGCCAAGTTCAGCATGCTCGCAACATGCGTCATGTATAAGACCGATATGGCTTTCCGGTGAATCCGAGGGTAAATATGATATATTAATCAATATGGTTGCCACTGCATTGCATCATTTGGTTTTAGTTTCATGCCATATTTTTCTATACTGACCGCTGCTTTCAAAATTTGTATTTTTAATGACGAAAAATAAAATCTATAAAAAATTGTGCGCGAAAATTTTGCATATTACTACAATTCAACTATAAATTTAGCATGCCATTCTCACGGCTCAATCGGCTGGCTAACCTGATACTTAAAACATTCAAATACTCTACGAAAGACGCATTGGTGTATTAGAACAGCAAATGATGGTTCACAGAATAAACAGAAACACGTCCAGTTCAGTGGTGTAGCGGAGGGTTTGGTCGCCCTGTGCGGTTGACGAGTTGGCCGCCCCTTCCTTGGACCTAACAGACATTCGACTACTACAAACAAACGTTTATGAAAGATTTCCATGTCATTTATTGACTGAGGAATAATTTAATAATGATAACATTTTTAATCTGTGGAGACAAACAATAATAATAATAATAATAATAACAAATAATTGACTACCTCAAAATCGCAAAAAAAAGGAATAAAATTATAGTTTTGGCCGCCCTGTAAAATTATAGTTTGGGCCGCCCTGTGCGGTCCGCACACCCCGCACAACACACGCTACGCCACTGGTCCAGTTCACACGGCCAAGAAAACTTACTCTCGATATTTTAGAATAGCATGCGCTCCCTCAGGCGTGGTCCTCCAACGCCTCCTAGTGAACAAACCTTTATATCCGATCGCCACATTATAAAATTCGCGCGGGAGGGGGCTGAACTCTCCAAGACTCAATGTGAACTAATGCCCTACTTTGGGGAGCTATTCAAATACCTTCCAAAACACTTCATTCTATCAAATACGGGTGAAAAATTGTCAATCTTCTACTTTATTATTATTGGCGCAGATTTACAATATAAAATTGGCTTATTTAATACCTTTGAGGGGTCATGAACTTATAGGGGTCAAAAATATGGGCAATAAATTACCCTTAAAAGTTAAAACAATTTGAATCGAAATAACCAGGCGATTTAAGAAAATTTTGACTTTATTTGATAAAGTTTAAGAATCTAAAAAGGAAGAATTTCATGTTTTGATTCTCTCATAAAACAGCATGTACGCTGGACAGGAAAAAACTTCTTCTTTCGTTGCTTTGCGAACCATCGTATCTGAAGTGCAGATCCATCTAAAAATAGTGGGAAAAAATGAATGAGAACCATAGAGGATTAACTTCAAAAGATGAAATAAAGGGTAAAGGACCGTATAAACAAGGAAATAACAGAAATAACACTCCGCATTGTGTTACAGTAACAAAATGGTTTTATCCTTGCAATTTCATAGCCGATGACTATTACTTTGAGGTGTTCGTTCTGCTCAACAGTTAAATTGAAATGACTTCCTAGATATCGCCATCAGATGACGCTAAAAGTTCGAAATTGCGTTTTTATACCGAATTTTGCAAAATAAGTCATTTAGAGGTGTTCCATCATCATACCTTCATGATGAAATAAAAACTTGATTTTTTTTATCTCGAAATTTTTGAACTTGGAAGCCAAAATATTGTAAAAAAATGTTTTTGAATAATTTTTTTTTTAATTTTAAATGTGAAGCGACAATTTTGAAAAAAAAAAAAATTGAGAGAAGGGAGGGAGCACAGTGGCACAAATGCAGAAAATCAACAGAGTTCTCCGTTCTATCTCCTCTCATGTTCCATACTTTTTTGCCACACGCTTATGTCTCATCATCTCATGTACCGGACATTTAGCCAACGGACGTTTAGCCAATATATGTAGGGGTGGACATTTAGTCAACATCTTTTTTCCAATTTTTTTTTTTTCCAAAAAATTCAAAAAGTATATCTTAGGGTTAGAGTTAGGGTAAGGATTATGGTATTGTTGTTAGCTTCAGGGTTAGTGTGGTTAGGTTCAATTTTTGAAACAATACCAAAAAATCTCGAAAAAATGTTGGCTAAATGTCCACCCCTGCAACTATTGGCTGAATGTCCGTTGGCTAAACGTCCGGGATTCCTTAAACCCGCATGAATCAAAAGGGATGTCTAACAATGAAGCAAAGGGGCAAAGAATATTGAAGTAAAGAAAGAAATTTTGTAATTACAGTTTCAATTTAAGAATATTTGATTTATTTTTACCTACTGGTCATTTCTCCATCCTTTCTCTCTTCGAGTATTCTTCGATAAGCAAGGAAATGACCACTGAAGCTCCAATCTCCAATATGTACGATAACGGACATCAGACGATAAAGTGCTGTGGAAGAACTAGAAAAAAAATTGTCCATCAAATATCTTACGATTTAGTTAATAAAGTAGCCAGACATAAGGAAGCACTAACACTATTATCTAACCCTAACCTTAACATAGATTAAAGTGGATATATTTCAGCAATACAATTTAGAAAATATGCAAAAATGTTCCATTCGGTAGTGAGACATGTGATTGTGGTCCTCCTTCGACTTTCAGGGTGACTTCAACAATATTTTTTCGTAAAAATTCTAGATTTTTTTTGCAACGATACAAATTCAACTAATGTAATTTGATTTCGGAAGAAGACCAATTTAGGTTGATATTGATGCAGTTTTATCATCAATAAACTTGATAAAGGTATTGAACAGTAGGATTATTTTGACGGTAGTATTTTGAAACAAACGAACAAAAGTAGAAGTATATTTGATATGAAGAAAAGTTAGCTATAGAAGAGTTCTTTATTCTATTGAACAAACTCACCCCAACAGCGAGGTGAACCCCCTTATTGACCCCAGAAATGGTAGGCAGAGATGTCCTAGAACTATAATATTTTCTGTTTCTAGCTATATGCCCAAGTGTTACACTGACATGTTTAACAGATCTCCTTATAAACTACCTGAATGTTATTTTGAAATAACTGTAAAAATTGATCAAACCCCAGTTGACCAGTAGCGTCTCTCAAGAGTATGATTACCAACATATTTAATGTAAAAGAATAATATTTGACCCTAAGTGGTCGATATGAAACTTAAGGGATCGATGGAACCTTGGGGTCGACATGGGACTACAAATATCAGGGTCTGCAAAGTGGAAACTTCAGAGTTAAAAATTTAGAAAGTTTAGATCAGTTGTTCCCAAACTGATTTTGCCGCGGAATCCTTCGACATTATTTTAAAATATGTGGAACCTATATTGAAAAATATATAGTGTCATATGAGTAAAATTAGTACATAATATAGAAATTCAATTGAAAAAGCATAATTTATGTAAATTCACTCGAGATTTCTATTCCTTCGAGCAAAGTATCTCACAGAACCCCTTACTATTTTTCAAGGAACGCTTGGGTTCCACGGAACAGAGTTTGGGAACCTCTGATTTAAATAAATGAAAATATATGTTACCCACGACTGTGACCCAATAGATGCTGAACCTTTTCGGATCCTCCTTGAAGTCCGAGGGGTGGGGTAGGGGTTAGAGCCTCACTTATTTGGGGAGTGTGTGAATCCCCTGTACTTCTTTCTTGCCTTTTCCTCAATAAAGCTTCATGCATTTCTCTCGGCCCCATGTTTTTAATAATTGACTGAAAATCGAGAGAATTTCGTCCTTTTCCATCGCAGATTTGCTGTTTCTTCCCCCTTTTTCTCCCTAATCTCGAAATTTCAGTGAACGGGGCTAAATCTAAGATTTCCTGAAATTTCACAAAATTCATTTTTTTCATCGGAGTTCCGTTCGTCCACACGAGGCGCTGTAGATGAATGCATAAGCATTCCGGTAGCTTTCCGATGCATAGTCGACGAATGAATGGACGCTTCACTTCGAAAAATGCTGTAGATCTATTGCGACCCCTATAGTTTTCAAAGTTCTTCCCAGTACTGGATAAAGAAAGTTTAGGGTGAGGTTTTTTCACCCCTAACCCACTTACTTCAAGATTTTTAGGGGCACATATAGGGGTCGTCTGCCCATTCTTCTTGGTTTTCATCTCCTCCCCAATGTTCTCATTGGATTCTCCAAAATTTGGATCGAAAATAACTAAATTAAGTTTTAGGGGGTAATTTTGAACCCCATATGAGTCTTGGGGGCCTTCTGTAGGGGTTATACTGCTTTTTACACAATTTTGTTCTTCGACACAACAAGATATGGGTTCAGTAACCCCTTGGGGTGTCTCTAACCCACTTTTAGTGCCAGAAGTTATGTTATTATTGCACAGTAGGAGCCCGTTATCTTTGTGAAAATTTTCATCATTTTGTAGCGTTGATTGCGGAGTGAGTTCCGTAATTGTGTCGTTAGAGATTCGACTTTTACTGCAAACGTTTTCATCCGTTTTTGTTCTTTGTTTGAAATCCTGCTCTTTTGGAAGATTTTCTGAAAATATGAAGAAAAATGAAATTGAGTGAAAAGGTGTGATAGAGAGAGGCAAAAAACAAATCAGGGATTGGCCAAATAAGGGCATGGTTTTAAGATGGCGACCCAATTTCGCCTAAATTCGGTAAAAAATGCAATTTCGAGGTTCCAGCATTTCCATTCATGTTAAAAACGGTTTGGATTACGTGCACATTATAACAGATATAACTTAGCTGCTTCATTAGAAATAACTTTAATAAAATGTCAGAGAAACGAGGATCAATCTCGGATGAAGAGAAGATGATGAAAGTCAAGGAAGTAACTCACAAAGTAACTCTCAATGGAACGGCATACACCATCTTCTGAATTTCCTTTTTTTTACAATTTTTAATGTGCATGATTCAGTATTAACCAATGAAAACACATGGGTCCCATATATTTCTTTCATCTTGTGGTTTATTGAAATGAAAACAAGATCGGGTCAAAGTCCAGCAAAACTGATGAAGATAAGTTATTCAGATATTATCGCCGGATCGAAATATTTTGTTTGTTTATTGCAGAGGTTCCCAAGGATTCCGTAAAAAAATGTGAGGGGTTCCGCGAGATGCAAAGTAACATGAAAATAGATTATTTAAAAAATCTATAATATTTTCCCCATAATTTTCTTTTTTGAGATAATATAATCTCAATCCTAGCTAAATTATGATAAGTATCCATCACACACATCTGCGAATAACACCCCCTTATTTTACAGTGAGGATTTTCTTTTCTCCCAATAAGGAGCTTCCCTCGGCTGATAACTCGCATTGTACCTTAAGCCGTAATTTACGCCTTTGATAAATTTGCAAAAATGTCTTCTAAAAAATGTGATAAATTGACTTTTTTTTTGATATTAATATTATTAATTACATCTCATGCCTTATGTACTGCTCTAATCTTTAACCAGCAGGTCAGGCCCAAATAAGGGCATGGTTTTAAGATAACAATTGAATTAGGTTTTCCAGTATATTTAATATAGGAGAAGTAAGTGACAAACTGTCTTTGCTCGGTGACAAAGGGTCATTAAAATTGGAACATGTGAAGTTTTTACCCCCAGATAGTGAAACTTTAGTATTTCATAAGTTCACTTTCACTATCCCTTATGTTCTACATATGCATCAAATTTCAACTTCCGAGGTCTTCTACAACTGATTCGAACTAATTCATGTAAATTCGCTTGTGATTTCTATCTTTTTAGCAAATATATTTTTTAAATAATTTTTTTTTAATGTTACTTTGCAACTCGCGGAACCCCTCACATTTTTTTACGGAACCCTCGGGAACCTCTGTAATGATTAAACAAAATATTTCGATCTTCTCTTATATATAGCATAATAACCTGCTTCTGGCCGATTGAACGTAGTACTGCAAGCGACGCAGACAACATCTTGAACAATTTCAGCAGCAGTGAAATTTCTCAAGCACTCAGCTACGCTCGTGTCCATTCCCCATGATGTGCTTGAAGATATAGGAAGGCTGATGCTGTCAAAACCATCGTATCTGAAAAATGAATGAAATAGAAAATATTATTCTCATGCAAAAATAAGGTATCATGAAAAAAATCAATTGAATACATTTCTGTATTCAACAGGCGACAAAATTTTGATGCAGGGTAAAAAAATGACACAAAGTTGAATTGACCAAAAGTTAGGGCTGTTAAATGGTCAACGTTTGATTTTAGCTGTTGAACGCGTTAGTTAATCGTTCATAAAATTTTAACCAATTTAACCGATGCTACATTTAAAACGATAATGCTCATTACATAGTGATTATTTGTGACAGCAATGCACTGCCGCTCAGTCACTTACTCACATCAAGGATCAAGGTGAAAACGGTATATTGAATTGAAGTGATCAAACATGCAGTGCATGGTGTAGTACATAACAAATCTGTACAGGTAAAGCCGGGTTTCGAACCATGAACCTCTCAGTAAGCACAGATGACAACCTTAGTGCTCTACCCTTTTTGCCACCTGACAACCCTCAATATCACTCGAATAATAACCACAATGCCTCTACTTACCTCACTGGATTCTGATACCCACAAGTTTGACACTTTAAGATACAGCCTAATGTTCCACGAAAAGAAGGATCTTTTATTCTCGGCCGTGCTTCAGTGAGTCTTGTTCCAGATTTGATATTTACTCTCGTCATTGCTGGACTTGCTTTTGGAGTTGACAACAGATCTACAAACATTAAAATTTAAAAAATACAAAGTAAAAAATGTTTTGAATATACAATGGTCAGTCAGGGCTATGGAGTCCTTAAACAATTATCCAAATCTAACTCCAGTTAAATAATTTAATTAAAATTAACCCCCGAATCCTACTTCACCCAAATGAAATAGTCAATCCAAGACAAGAAACAGACATAATAGATTCACAATAAAGATATTTGTGATAGTTTTAAAAAATGCAGAAAAATGAAAACACAGATCCAAAATTTTGGGAGGAATTTTCCGACTCCAAACCAGACTCTAGGTTAAATTGAAAATTTCTCAACCTAATATTGTACCCAGTCCTAACTGCCCCCGGATGGATGATTGACATTCTCTAACCCCCATCAAAAGAAAAGAAGGATAAAATTTGACTCGTATAAATATACCCATAGTGTGGATATGAAGTTAATCCCTAAGCCTAACACTAAATCTAACAACCTCTTAACCCTTTCCAGTCATTAAAATAGTCATTAAAATTCTCTTTATGTTAACCCAAATCAAAGTTATATAAATAAAACAAAATTTGAAAATGTTCGCAAATATGACATCTCATCTGATGATCTGATATTACAGCTTGATAGCAGCATCTAGCAGTATCAATAAGGCGTACTTTCAAAAGATTTGAAGGCGTTTTCCTATTTCTACCTGGTGTTAGAAGATAACTTTTTCGCTTGAAAAATAT
>JAUELA010045333.1:0-11067 GCA_031471845.1 Boltenia villosa | reverse complement strand
AAGGAATAGGATATATCCATTAATATCCAATTTATTCATGCTTAAAAGTGTAATGAATTGTCCAACTTTTCAATGAAATTAATCAAGAACAGTTTACAAAACATCTTATTAATGACTCCCTTGGTCTTTCATGCTCGCACTTAAATGAAAATTTCCCCAAGAGTTGTGCAGATTGGAAAAATTAAATGGGGTTGAATTATGATTACCTAACTTAATGTACATGTGCCCGGCCGCATAGGTTATCATCCACCGCCGCAGGTTGTGCGCCCCTGTGTTAGGAGGTCAGTGGCAGGTGTTGGACAGACTAAACTTAGGCAGTCAAGTGGTCAACAAAAATAAGGGGTCGAATGACAAAAAGTCCTTACCCAAACCATTAACCCTAACCCTAACTATTACAAATACACTTTTATCGAATACTTGTGTAGGGGTCTGCCTACCACTGTTTTCATATATGTTTCAATACAGGTTATTCACAAATTGCACTTTCGGTCGTGTACAACCTTCGCTTAGTGTGCAAGGTTCACTATGCTTACATGTGTTGGCTAGCCTTATTCCCTTTCCACCAATTAACTGTCAATCTTTCGTCCCAGAACTGTGAACATTTTTAACCGCCTACATTAATCAGATCCAGCCTTAACCATTTACCCTTAACGTCTCAACCTTGATCATAACCCAGGAAAGGTTCTCTGATCTCTGGATTCAGAAAATCAGTAAAGCATCACTGTCTTAGGGATGAGGTTAGGAGAATTTTAGAGTGAGGGTATGCATAATACAGCATAACTGGGCATACAGCACTGCCCCTTTTCCATAAATCAATTGTTTGTTCACCATTGATAGATATGCAGCGTTGATATATATGTTGTGTGACATTAAATCTTGGCTAGACAGGTAGATCAGGGACTAATTTCTGCATTCTGTTAAATTTTATTTTGCTGGAATTGAAATTTAGATTTCTTGGTTGATTAGGGGACCACAAACACTAGCTTAAAAAATGGCGATCGAACATCGGTTAATTATGCAACAGCAACTAATGGAGCCAGAGCCAGAGCCAGAAGTTAGTCAAATTATTATGTTACCAGTTGTTGAAGCACCCCATGATAATGTTCCTGAGAATCAAGTTAATGCCAACCAAGCATTGGTTCTTGAAACCAAAGTTGTTGAACAAGCACCGGTCGAACCAGGCATTAAAAAAATTAATGTAAAGCCAGTTAATGTTGAAGCAGCAAATGTTACAGCTAAAGTCGAACCAGCAGAAGATAAGGTTCTTGAAACCAAAGTTGAACAAGCCACAGTCGAACCAGACGTTAATAAAGTAAATGTAAAACCAGTTACAGTTGAAGCAGGAGATGTCAAGGTTCCTGATATTAAAGCTAAAGTCGAACCAGCAGAAGCAGAAGTTCTTCAAACCAAAGTAGAACAAGCAAATATTGAAGTTGAAACTAATGGAGCTCAAAAGAAGTCGGAATCTGCTTACAATTTTCGCGAGTTTTTGAACAAGCTGAAACCGTCGCAGTTTCGTAAGAAACAGTCTGTTATCTGTGATGTAAGTGATATATTATATATATATATGAATAGGGATGGCCAAACCGGGACAGATATCCGGAATAGCTAGGTGTTCCGAATATCATTCTTCATCTATTTAGGAATAGCGAAATATTTCTTTGAGAATGTACATATTCTGAATGTACATTATGCGTCGTAGTACTGAACACCGTAAAATCACGCAAATGTCGAAGACGTACTGCCGCCGTAAAATTGCGTAAACACTGAAGACCCCAAATAAGTAGCATTTTTACTCTAAAAATTCATGATTCATGTGATGTTGTGATATATTGGCAAAAATTTGAGAAAACATCCGGAATACCTAACTATTCAGTTATGGCCATCCCTTTATATGAAGTATAAGATTGCCCACATTATCAGGGCTGTGGAGTCGAATTTGACAGGAGTCAGAGTCGGGAAAAAATGTACCGACTCCGACTCCTAATATGTTTCTTGAATATTCTTGAATATTTTTAATAATTCAGACTGAGATTAATTTTCAACATTTGAACCTGTAACTTAGAGCCATTGCTTGCTGCAGTTGTATAGGCCTGATAAATCATGTCAGCACTTGACACAGTTGATAGATCAGCATTACTTATTAGTTATTTATTATATTGAATAAAGGAATCGGTGTCGGATGTTTGTAAATGGAGGAGTTGGAGTCAAAGTTCTATGTACCGACTCCACAGCCCTGCGACATTGTCTTATTTTTAAATGATAACACTAAATTTGGTCAATTATGGTTTGAAATGGGCTAATTTTAGAAAACTGCAAAGGCTTGTTGCTCAGAGAAAATTGACTGATAATTTATATGCATTCTTTCAAATGAATGTATCATAGTTATCCTCTATCTCCCAGTCGTTGCTAGAAGCAACGAAATGAACCAGAGCGATATGAAAACTTTATGGACAATGCTAGATAAGGTTGGGCTCAGCAACAATGGCGAAAGGATTATTTAAACAAATGGATTTATATTGTTATAGCACAAAGACGGCGCGAGACGGGTGTGTCCTCTACTGAAACCTATAAATCTCTATTAAAAATTAAAAATAAACGAAATATTATCAGGCGTTACGCGTAGTAAACTGTCTTTGTCTTTGCTCCATTGGAGACTATAATGTGTTTCCTTCAAGATATAGATTTCCCGATATCAATGGACGATTGCTTGAATCTATATAAATTGTGACATTCCAATTCATTGTATCATCTCATTTCAAGTCTTGGACTAAATTTGTAGCACACACATAGCAGGGGCGAGAATGGGCCGGGTGTGTTCTCTTCTAAAACCTACACATTTTTATTAACAATAAAAATCAAACGTAACATTCTCAGGTGTTGCATGTAATAATCTGTCTGTCCTTGCTCTATGCTTTTTCGTCCCAGAAGAGTGAAAATGTTAAACTGCGTAAATTATCCACATACCCAGCCTTAAACCTCTCTGTATATCTTCGCTGGCTTAGGGAGAGGTTACGAGAAGAGAAGTTTAGGTTGAGAGTATGCTTATCACAGGAGAACAGGCAGCACTTATTCCTTTTTCTGTAAAACAGTTGTGTTTGTGCACCATTGATACCACGGCACAATAGAGGAATTCGATTCCAGTTGAAGCCTGTCAAAACTGTTGTTTGGCCTGTCAAATTATTTACCTTAAAAACACTGCATAAATTCAAGAAGTGGCATGCAGAGAGAGAATGTTATTTTCCTTTGTAATGCCGGTTTTTACAAAAAGTAAATTGAGGGCGTTCATTGTTCGAAAAACGAAGTATTACGTTCATCGTAAGAAAAACAAACTCTTACATTTCAGTTTTCTTTGTGTCCTGTTTAATTTCACATTGAAAACACAAATGTTCCTGCCATTTTATTTTGACGACTGTCAAAGCCTTCAAATTGCCAGTCATTTTGACCGATGACTGGCCCTTATTTTGTGCCTTGTGAAAGATATGTTGCGATAATATACATGTTGCGTGACATCTTGACTAGACAGGAAGATCAGGGACTAATCTCTGCATTCTATTAAACTTTATTTTGCTGGAATTGAAATTTAGATTTCTCGGTTGATTAGGGGACCACAAACACTAGCTTAAAACAACAATGGCGATCGAACATGAATTAGTCATGCAACAGCAACAAATGGAACCAGATGTTGAAAAACTAAAGGGTGAACCAGCTAATGCTGAAGCACCTGATGTTGGGGATCCTGATATTAAAGCTGAAGTCAACCCAACAGAAGATAAAGTTGTTGAAGCTGAAACTAATGGAGCTCACAAGAAGTCTGAATCTGCTTACAATTTTCGCGAGTTTTTAAACATGTTACAACCGCCGCAGTTTTGTGACAAACAGTCTGTTATCTGTAATGTAAGTGAGCGATTATGTATTAGATCAGGGTTTCCCAACCTTTCTTTTGCTCCACACCCCTAAAAAAAATTGAATATGCCCTCGCACCCCTACAAAAGTAACAATTTTTTTTAGGATACAGGAGGTGAATTTTTTAAATAATTTTTTAATATATAATACAAAAATAAAACGAAATGTCAACTCTCTCTCGCACCCCCTGAAATGCTTACTCGCACCCCTGGTTGGGAAGCCCTGTATTTGATGCTAAAACATTGCCAACATTGTCTTTTTTTTCAAGTAATAACACTAAAATTGATCAATTGCGATGTCAAAATAGACTGATTTCAAAACACTGCAAATGCTGATTGTTCAGAGAAAAGTTACTAATTTGTTCAAATGAATGTATCATAGTTACCCTCGGCTTGAGTCACCGCTGTATCGGGCTTATACATGGACGCATGATGTAATATATATTAATAGAAATATTAATTTTATTGTTAATTACTCAAGCCATAATATGCACAGGACATCTGATTTATTTATGTAGTTGGATTGTGGAAATAGAGATTTTTAAATATTGTTATTTATAATCAGAATCAGAAGCCGACTTGTCGGGTACTCCTGACTCTAACCCTGATATAAACAACTATATTGTGTCTGAATTATATGCAGCTCCTTCCCCTCTGCTGTGCTTATATGAAGACCCCCCTCAGCAACTTAAACATGTCATTTTTGTAGGGTTAGGGTTAAAATTACCTAACCCTAACCTGAACCCTATTAATTACTGGGCTCATAGGAAGATCCACCCCTTAGTTGGTCTGGGGGCCAAAAATGTCTCAAGAGAAGGCCAGTAGCTCTTAATATCCTTATTAATATTAAATTATTTAAAATTGTAAATAGCCATCAAGGACATTGCATAAATTCTTAGGATATATATATGCATAGTGAATAATGATGTCTACAAAATTCTAAAAAAGAAAACCAAAACCCATTAGCGGCAGTGTATCATATGCATGAAAATGAATTCTCTTATCGGGAAAATTCTTGCTGTATTGGGCAGACAAATACTTCACATAGTTTCCCTATCTTCCTTTTGTTCAGCCTTGCCAGAAAACTAATAATAAAAGCTACATAAGCCAGGAATTCTGCATGACCTCATTACAGTTAAAAGAGAAGTTGGATTATTCTAAATCTTTTGGTAAACAAAAATTTTACGGTTTTGTGACTCTGCGACGTACACGCTAAGAAATTATCCAAATTCTTTCAAAATACAGGAAACCAAGGCAAAGTCCCTATTATCCACTCGATGAGGTCTGCTTGAAGCTTAAGCCAACATTCATTAACATACTTTTTGAGATCAAAATCTGAATCTAGGGATAAAACAAAATATCTGAATACAAGGAAACAATATTACTTTGTTGATTTACGCTCCATGAGAAACAAACAAAATATAAACAGGAAAATGGGAAAATAGGTGAAACAGGAATGAACAATATTCAGAATGAGTAGAAACATATGACGAATTCAAGCCATGTGTAGTAAAGTTAATTAATATCGCGTGTGCAAAATTTGGGTGTTTGAGAATGCCTTGGTTTGGTTGCTATTGCCGGAATAGTGGATAGCATAACTTTTTGAATGACGTCATCATAGAGTGACATAGGCGCGACAAAAAGTATATGCGGGGTAAGAAGTGATATAAGTATTTGGGTTGAAAGTTAGAAGAGGTTTGATGAAGATTAGAGCGAGTTATCACGTTACGCAGAAACTGGAACATACAAACAAAATATAAAAAAACAGAAGTGATCAAGATACTTGTCGAATGCCTAGCATAATGAGAACACTGACTTGTCTTTAACAAACTTGGTTTAATTAGATTTCAGTATGTTTCTTTACACAGGTCAGTGGTTCTCAAACATTTTAATACATTCCTCCCTTTTCCGCCCCAGCCGCCCTTCATTCTTTTCTGCAGAAACTAATACAATATATTATATCAAAATATAATAAAAAGTAGGTGGGAGTTACAAATTTGATTCAAATGTCGATTTAATTTAACTTTCAACTCAATACGAAACTTGTTTATTATCTGACAGTTGATGAATACGAGGTACTGTTTGTGACAGTTCGCAGCGCAGGTCATCTTCGACATCAAAAATTAAATAAATCTAAATTCCTCCTTTAAAATGTTAAAACTCCTCCCCGGGGAGGGATTCCTCACTGGTTGAAAACCACTGGAATAGTTAGTTAAATGGATTGGTGAGCCGTCGCTGAGTGGATCTGGGTTGGAATCGACTAACTCAAACCTTCATGCCTCTTGTTGTCGAAAATTGTATTATCTTATATTTGATCAATCTATTTTTCAGGAAGAGGAAGGTGTCCGTTGCTCACCTCTGACAAAAGATGGGAAACTGATGGAATATTTATACGAAGATACAAGGACTCAGCATGAAACCTTCTTACGAGGACTTAGAGAATCAAGTGAGTTTGTTGAGAGTTGCTGAATGCTGTGCAGCAAACCATTCATCCATTTTCTTTATTTCATTCCGTTGTAATCCTTGTGTTTCTCTATGCTTCTTTTAAATCAGTGCTTCTCAACCTTTTTCAACTCGCGGCCCACTTTTAGTGACATTTTTTTGGAGGCTCACAATAAGATATTGTGGCAGAATGACAATGAAAAAATTGAAATATATTTATGAGAAATAAATAAAATATTAACAATTCAATTTACTGTTAAAATGCTACTCAATAATACTCAACACGCGTTGATAAAAGTATTCACTTTTTGTACTGTAACATTTTGGCCTGGTTCGCGGCCGACCTGAAATAGCTTCACGGCCAACCGGTTGAGAAGCGCTGCTTTATATTGTGGATCCTTATGCAGTGTAAGCCACAAGGATGCTCAAACAAGGATAATAAAATTCAAAAATAATATCAGACGTAATCTTATTCATACACAATTAAAAGTTTTATTTCGCAATCTTAGGTAGATTAAAACATCTAGCTTCTTCAGACGAATCATAATAAATAAAGACTGAATTACATGTATGAGGCAAACTCTCGCGTTTTAGGTTTGTTTTGATATAGCCGTGCGCGACTGTGCGGAATCGAATTTCGCACGGCTATATCAAAACAAACAAAAACGTGTGAGTTTGCTGCAAACGTGTATTTCAGCCTTAACTGTTTGCATGTGACAGTACTGAAAAAAAAATTCTTATTTTGCATTTAAAAAACAACAGATAATTAAATGTATTATATCAGTTCTAAATATCAGAAGTTGGATATTTTTAATTGGTCAGAATCAGAGATTTGCTACTGCGCAGAATTACAGTCGTGAACTTTTTAGAACTATTTTTCACTCTCAACTTCAAAAATTAAATTATTTCCTTTTTTTGCAGAAAATGGAAACTGTGTTGGATACAGACCTGCCCCCGACACACCCTACACCTGGTATTCATACCAAGAGGTCAGTTCTTTCTATTTTATAATCGAATGAATGTTTTATAGGTATTTTATTCAGCACTAACAAGTTTCAAGCTTTAAAATACATAATTGCATATAGGGTCATTTTCCTAACTTAAGCTTTTACTTCGACACCCAAGTATTATTATATTGCTCTGTGATGAAATTAAGATCAAACAATCAATTGCACAATCAATGTTATCACGCACAAAAGGAAATACTGACAGGGTGTCGAAGTTACGCCAGTGTAGAAGTAGGCAAATCAATTACCCTATTATGATCATATAAATTTTCTCTCTGCAAGACTGACTTATGATCCCCGATGGGCTTCAGGTTAGGGATAGCTAATTTTTTTATTTTTTTATTTTTTTTTATAGGGGGTCAGCACACCCTCTGTTACTCGCTGCTAGCAGCAGTTTTTCACCCGGTGTAAGTTATACATCATTCCCCCATTGGTGGTCTTTCTTTTTCGTAAAATTTATAAAAGCATTTAAAATCGATTCCATTCACTCTCTTTCTCCTGATACAGGTTATCTAATTACATTTTTAACAAGTTGGTGGGAGGGAGGGAGGATCTTCATCTAAATCTCTTGAAATAGTGAAGCGAGAAGCGAAAAAGGGCAAGCTTGCTTTCTCTATAAACAAAGTCATTTCAATTTGACTGCCGAGCAGAACACTTCTACGTATATATTGGTCACTCGGATTTATGCATTCAATTCCTCTCAATCCAAAATACACTAAAAAAAACAACGCAATTTTGAAACACTCCTGAGTGTTATTTTTCTTATTTGCTCATTTATACGGCCCTTTAGGGCATTGGCGTAGCATGTATGGTGCAAATGGGGTGGTCTCCCCAGGCGCAAAATTATTTGGGGGTGCAAAATTTCAAAAAAAAAGTAGTAATAATAAAATTGCACAAATTAAAACCAGGCTTTGGACCTTGGAAAAGATTGAGTATACTTCTATTTAACTTTATTCACATCGGTATTATCTAAAAATGCAATACATGTGCTAACAATTCACAGTGGGGCACTTTTAGCTTTAAGATGTTTAAATCAGTCGCATTGGCTAGTTGTTTTTACACTGGAGTATTATTTTTGAAAATATCGCCCATTTTTTTCTAGAAAAAATATAAGAGATCAATATATCATTATGAGCACTAACGGGCCATTAAAAATCACTCAGTCTGTAGTTGGACCACACTGAACTAGTCAGTCAGAACAGTCAAACAAATCCAACTTTTTATCATTATTATGTTTCAAATTCTCCGCAGATCCTCGACAAAGCTCAGCATATTGGATCTGGTTTGGTCATGAAAGGAGCTGAAACAAAACCAACTCAATTCATTGGAATTTTCAGTCAGAATCGTGTGGAATGGACGATAATGGAGCAAGCTGCCAACGGATACTCGATGGTGATCGTCCCTCTTTATGATACGTTGGGTCCACAAGCGATGAGATACATTGTCCAGCAATGTAAGTTCGAGTTCCCTTTTTTATGTAAAATTGATGTAAAAAAATTCCAAATCTTAACCCCAGAATGAGAATGTGGGGTATATCTCTCCCCCCACGGCTCATTGGTTCCGAATGTGGGGTATATATCTCCCCACACAGGTTAAGGTTCCCATGTGAGCAGTGAAGCCAGCAGTTCAACCAGCTGTGTAGCTTCTATTCTCTCGCCGTGGTAGAGGGATGGTATAGTAAAGCACAATTAGTTCGCATGGTGGAATAATGGAATATACAGGGAGGAATTATGGAATTAAGGGAGGAATTATGGAATAAAGCTTTCAATTGTGTACGAACAAGACTAAATCTGATGAATATATGTCACAGGCCACAATAGAGGAATTTTGGCCAGTCGAAGCCTGTCAAAACTGTTGTTTGGCCTGTCAAATTAGTTGCCTTAAAAACACTGCATAAATTAGTCTTGTTACTAAAATACCAAAAAGGTAGAGAACAGGGGAATATATTGTATATAAATGAAATTGCGTGAAAACACACTTGGACTGCAGAGAGAGAGTGTTACTTTCCTTTATAATGCTGCTTGTTACAAAAACTAAATTAAGGACGTTCATCGTATGAAAAGAGTTATTTTGTGTCTTGTTTAATTTCGCATTGAAAACACAAATATTCCTGTCATTTTATAGCCAGCGTCAAATTTTGATTACTGTCAAAGCCTTAAATTACCCGTCATGTGACCAATGACTGGCCGTTAGTTTGTGCCCTGTGTCTGATATTATATTCTACAAACCATCAAACTTTTTTAATTTTGAAGGTAGCCTCGACTACGTTCTCGTGGACAAAAACGTGAAAGCTGCGAACTTGCTTCGAGATGAAGAAATCAAGTTGAAATTGATCGTCATGATTGAGCAACCAAACGAGGAGACCCTTGACCTTGCAAAGCACAAGGAAATTGAGGTCATGACCTTTGCGGAGTTGGAAGAACTCGGGAAAGAGAACAAGAAAGATTTTGTGGTAAGAAAATGGAATTGTATTGTATTATTTTTTCCTATATAAAAAAACTAAGTGAACTTCCAGATGTTACCTCTCAGTGATATTTTTTCCCTCCAGCCTAACAACGGTACACCAACTATCTGATTATTAACTAACCTTAACTCTAACAGTATGAAATGAACATGTGATTAAGAGTCTAGACTCTAGAACAGTGGTTCTTAACCTTTTTGTATCGCGGCACCCCCTGTGATTCTGAAACTCCATCCCACACCCCTAACGCGTAGGTTATAAAAACATTCATCTTTTTCGGAAGTACAAGTGAACCCTAACAATAGTGGTATGCACAGACTTTCAGAAAGACAGGTGCTGAGTTGAAAAAAGGGCGCTACTATAAGCTTCTGTTAATAAAATTCCAAATATCCAATGTATAAATTTTTATTCTACGCTGTATCCCCATGAAATGTTTACCCTCTGAAAATCGATGTGGTTAACGAGTTGAAATGATGAGCAGTAAATGAAAAAAATAAAATAAAATTCTGGACCCTTCTCTCGCACCCCCAAGAACAGGCTCTCGCACCCCTTGGGGTCGCATGCACCCCGGGTTAAGAACCACTGCTCTAGAGGTAACAAGTGGAAGTTTACTAAAAACTACAACTATTTCATCAATTTTAAAAAGCACTTTTTCACTGTATAAACAGAACAGAGAAATATGTAAAAACAGGGTTCATCTTATAATCGATAGCGTCCTAGAATTACAATTTTTTTGTTGACAATTTTACCACGATTTGCGGACGGCACCACATGTTTTGCTTTCTCGTGAAAACCCGCTTCCAAGTTTATCATTCGTAATGCGTTTTCCAATTGTAAAGTCACCGTTATTTCATTATAGTGGAGCTTTCGCAGAGGCAACTAGGAAGTTTTCGTTACATCTTCAAAAGTACGGAAAAAGTATTTTATTCAATTTGATCCCTTATTGCAAATCAAAAGCTTTTTCTCTGTTGGAGATTTTGAAATTAGGTGGGTCTTACAATTGATAGCATCTTAGAATCTATAAAAAAAATAGTATTGTAAATTCCTGTGTGTAATATGCCTCCATGTATAATACGCACTAGGGATGGGACGAGTCCGAGAAATCTGTACTCGATCGAGTAATGAGTCCTGAAAAAAAGACTCGTCGAGTCCGTGTCAATGACGTCATCAATTTCGCGAATCCTCAAAAATGATTGTTTTAAGTAGTCCTATTTAAAGAACACTGAATGCTAGTGAGTTTATGTTACTTTTT
>JAUELA010045332.1:0-20112 GCA_031471845.1 Boltenia villosa | reverse complement strand
GAGCCACAAAAACGGTGCTAACTCGGGAACCCGTGGTTCGATTTTCATGAAACTTGTTTTATTCTGTTCACATTGTGATTTTTACGTATTTTGTATGATTACTATATGGGGCTATCGTGCAACGTTTTTGCTGTATTCAAAAACAGACAATCAATCAATCAAGCAATTTTAGAGTTTTAGTATAATACTAGATACCCCTGTTAGGCTATGCTGCGAGTGATAATTGGTGAAGTGATTGCTTTTTAGTAACCTAAGCTAAGGGAGTCTTTACATTAGCTCTAAATCCAGTTTGGTATGCGAGAGAGATGTGGAATTTCAAGTCATGCCTGGCTTTATTCATTTCGAGTGATTACACCATTTTGAGTGAGTATGAACCGGTATGGATTTCAGGTCTATTCTCAGCGCAAGTATGAGATATTAAAACGATGAAATATTTGAGAGAAAGCATTAGTTTCACGTTACCTTCCTCGATACTTGACACTTCTCTCCCATCCCAGCCAAATGTCGTCCTGGCAGCCAAGTTCATTTTCAGCTTAGACGTGCACATGTCGAGGAGCTGAGAGGAAGAGTACAAGCGTTGAAATTTTTCAAAAAAAAAATTTTAAATAGTTAACTCCAACTCCTAGTTAACTCCATTCTTTTAAATATAGCGGACCCCAGTTCAAGCCAGCTAAATACGACCAACTAATTCCTAAAAGCCTGTATAAACAGACTATAAAACTAAATTGACATGTGTTATTTTTGCTCAAATTTTTACTCATCTTCCCACTCCTCCCAAATAGAGCAAATAGTAGTGTTGTTAGGTGAAGGAAATTCTCCCGAAAAAAGTTGTTCGAGAGAAACGAAAATGGGCAAGCTCGCTTTGTTTAAAAATGACGACATTTGGATTTTAGAATATACGAAAATAATAGAGCATACAACTGTGCAAAACCCCCCATATTTTCTTTTTTCAACTATTCTTTTTTAGTGGGGAGGGGGCTTGCATTTGATACTTGGGCTACTTTTATTTCAAAAGGATATCATAATAATACCCTCGCTACTTTGATTACTCCATTTCACATTTGAACTATGCCTCTTTATATTTTCAACTAAGTTTCAGTTGATTTCCATTTCATCATTCCCCAGGACAGAACTCGAAATGAGAAACATTTATATTATTTACATACAATACGAAAGATTCACCATTATTTTAAAAAAGTCCAGAACAATAACATTAATCCAATCTGAACACTGTGAATACTATACATAGAGACCATATGCAGGGCACAATAGAGGAATTTTGGGTGGCCTGTCATTTTGGCAGGCTTGGCCAGTTGAAGCCTGTCAAAACTGTTGTTTGGCCTGTCAAATTATTTGCCTTAAAAACACTGCATAAATGCGAAGGGCGTAAGTATGAGAAGTAGCATGCAGAGAGAGAATGTTATTTTCCTTTATAATGCCGCTTGTTCCAAAAAGTAAATTGAGGACGTTCATCATTCGCAAAACGAACTTTTACGTTCATTGTATGAAAAACAAACTTTCACAATTGAGGTTTTTGTGACCTGTTTGATTTTGCGTTGAAAACACAAATATTCCTGCCATTTTATAGCCGGTCATTTTGGTCGTTATTTTGTGCGCTGCATAAATAATAGAGAAACTTCACTTAAACAATTGTGAACACACACTCTCTCACTCACACATGACCCTACTCACCCTTGGGTATCCATCTTGATTCCCAATAATGATCTCCTGCCCATCAGCTCCGTTTCCGTTTTGAAAAATCAAGATTCTTGAGGATTGTTTATGCGCTAGGTGGCGCAAGCGAGTCGACAACGTTCTCTTCACCGGCTTCCTCTCCGAGTCAAGCCTGACTCCTTTACTAGTCCAGGAGTTGGATGCAATAAGACTACCGGAATCTAAGATTGACAAAATATCATTAGGGTCAATTCTGGGTTTGACTAGCCATTTGTCCCCATAGGAAGATTGACCCTCTCTCAACCCCCATTAAAAGAAAATTAGGATAAAATTAGACTGATATAGATATAACTATAGCAGACGGTTCTAGGACAACTGCCTCCCCCCGACAACTGCCCCCGGACAATTTCCCCCCACAACTGCCCCGGACAATTGCAGTACTTACAGGGGGACATTTAGCCAACTTTTGTTTTTCGCAAAAAAAAAAAAAATTTGTAATTATTTTTCTTCGAAAAATTAAACCTAACCACCCTAAAGCTAATGGCAACCTTAAGCCTAACACTAACCCTAATCCTAAGCCCAATCCTTACGCTAACCCTAACCCTAACTCTTAACCTGAAGCCTAACTTTTACCCTGAGGGCTAAACGTATGTTGGCTAAATGTCCGGATACCATATTTTACATATAGCGGAATATATCAAATTAACCTACAAAATTTATTTTCAATTACCAGCATGTTTAAAATATGTGATTATTTGTTCATCCAATGCTTGGGGTTAGAGTTAGGGTAGGATTTATGATTGTGGCTGTTAGGATGTTGACGAAAGATAAAGCAATTGACGTTCGTAGTCTAGTAATTTTGCCGGCGCTGATAGTCGGCAGTTGTCCGGGGGCAATTGTCCTAGAACCACAGAAGACATAAAAGGTCAAAGAGGTAAACCCCAAAGCCTGGCCATAACAATTAACCTCTTAAAATACCTTTTTTCGTTATAATTAACTTGGGTTTCAAAAACGAATGAAAAATTTTTTATAATTTTTTTCAATACAATTCATACATTAAATATATATCCTGACCCAACCTAACCCCCGAAACATCTAAACTTAATCCGTAATGTTGAAATATGCTCATTTTACAGAGTAATAATGATAAAAAAACGTTAAAGTAAAATGCTCTCATTTAATTACCTATAAATAGGATTATAAATAGGTGAAATATCGTCCTTTACAGGGTATATTAAGTTCAGCTCCACGGTTGTCAATGTATAAAAGGGAATAGATTGCTGACGCCTGTTGTTTCTAATATTTTTAAAATTGGTCTAATGCTGGTGGGAATCACTGCAATAACTTTGTGAAAATTTATTCTACGAAGCCTTGACCTTCCATCTTTTTTGTATGATTTATCCCCTTTGGTTTTTGGATCGTCAATGGGCGCTCTCACAAAGTGCCACGCATTTATGACGCATAATTTATGCCCAATCATGAGATTGGAGTGCTAGCGCGACAACTGTTACAAGCGCTGATTACTCCAGTACCACACCTCTGAATTGGTGTCATTATGATTTAGACGTCCGCTGTGGACGTACGTGGTTTGTGTCTAGAGTTATATGTTTAGAGAAATCATCATTATTGTTGTTGAGATATATATTATTACTGTTGTCAAGAGAGACTGTTATATGTGTACTGCCCGGGGTAACACATTCGTTTCACCACACTTCTATAACATTCATATACGCCAAACTTGATCAGCTTGACTGCTGCTGCTGCTTATTTCAGCTGTGAAGACGGATGAGGCGCCTGTGCCTATCATTGACTTTATGTAATAAATATTGTGTTTTGAACGAAGTTGTTTGCGTAATACAAGTTCCCTGCTGGGTAGACACATACAGGCTCTAGTTGTTGCCTCGCAGTGATCACAGTCACTACACTAACCCTAACTTTGAGATCTAATTTTTTTGAATTGTGGCGAAATGTCCGTTGGCTAAATGTCTGAACACCTACTCACCATTTAACATCATCTCTGGATCCTTGAACAATTCTCCGCAGGAAATGAAAACTTCAGAATTGAATGGAATATCTTTCGCTCGGAATGCTTCAGAACCGTCCGAGAAATACACTCGACGAGCAGCTGTGTTTAGACCAAGTTTCCGAGTTGCTTCGATTAAAAGCTGAAAAAAAATAATCGCTGTTACAAGCAGAACAGACAATTGTAATCGCTGTTACAAGCAGAAAGGAGTCGGAGTAAAATGTATTGAATCCGACTCCTAATATGTTTAAACTGTCAAAACCAAATAGTAATGTATTCCGAATAATTCTGGAATATTTTTTTTAATGCAGAATTTTAAATTGAACTGAAATTATTATTCTACGTTTGAAACTGTAGAGCCACAGCATACTGTAGAATACTGAATCCTGGGACAAGATTCAAGTGCTAAAAGGCTAGCTGATAAGAAACTGATGCAGCTTATAAATTATATATGTTAATTCAAAAGTTAAGTTAACTCATGTCAGTACTTTGTATGTTTCATGCTTTCAATCAATATAGGAAATATATAATTAGTATATTAATTATTTATTCACTATATTGATATATAAATTAACGATTCGAAGGTTTTATCTACCGACTTCATAGCCCTGGTTACAAGACGTATATGCTATTAATTTTAACAAAAATGAAAAATGAAAACCATCATATGATAATTTTACATTGCCATGACAAGTTTGCTCTGTTAGTGGGTAAGTGACTAGGGACGCTAAATCCCTGGCGACTCAATGTGGTTCAATGTGACCTTGAATTACTCAGAGGTCACGTAAGGTCACAGCTCTCTTTCATGACCAAGTCCAGCATGCTCGTAAGCCGACATTGTTCATTGTAAGCCCATGTATAAACACGGGATGGTTTTACAGCAACAAGAGGCTCCATATATCTGCATCAATATAATATTATCAAGGAGGCTTTGGATTTGAGCCATGATTCAATGATTTGCACAATATAATAACAATGGTCTTTTATAATCTGTCCTAACCCTGTACTGGTAAAAATGCGTGACGCTGGAGCCTGGTTGAAGGATCAAATGTGCATACTTGTAAAACGACTCCTGTACAGGAGTCTCCTTTTTTGCAATGATAAGTGGCGAAGGACTTGGTAGATATATGGCAACTCATAAACATGATGTGAGTATTCACTGCAATTACTTTCCAAGTCCTACTAACTCGGTGCTCCTCAACTGGGGGCCACGAGACCTTCACAGAGGGGCCATGAGCTTGCATTTTTTTGACGGCAGGGGGCCACGGGTGTTGAGGATCACGGTAGGGGGGCCACCGACCATGGAAGTTTGAGAACCAGTGTACTAATGATTTGACATTACAGAACATGGAACCTTTTAGAACGTAATTTTAACATTTACATCATATTTTATTACCGTGGGAGCCCTAAATTGATTCTCAAGCAAAAATTAGGCAGATAACTTTATACAACGGCTTGCATTTAGTTGACTTCACCTGTTTTACATCGGCTGCTACCACAGATACACCGTTATCCACCGAACCATTCTTATACGCTGTGCATCGGATCGTGATTGGTTGACGCTGGAACACGGGAACGTTCTTTCGCTCTGACCTTACTGATTCAGTGTCAACGGTGCCCTCGTGTGTATGCCTGAATATATAATATATGCATAAATCAGAGTTTTCCAAACTTTTTCAGTTCGCGACATACTTTTCGAAAATTAAATTTTTCGTGACACACAGAATAAAAATTGTATGTAACTCATTAATAATGTTATAATTCCAAATCATAAATGCGTTATAACGTCGTTAGATAATGTTTCGACTATCAAAAATGTGTTTCGACTATAATACATAATGACTTGAAATTTCTAAATTTAAGTCCAGGGTGATGGGTAAATTACAACACATATTACATTATCTAACTCTATAAAGCATTTATGACGTAAACTTATTTACATTTACGCTTTATACAAATTTTAATCAATGTGTCGTGAAGAATTTAATTTTCAAAAATTGTGTCGCCAACTGAAAATGTTTGAAAGCTCTAGACTAAAATATTAAGCATGTGCATGAAATCCATTGCTAAACAATGCAATCCAAATAATCCAATTCGAGTTTGAACTACAACAACCAAAGATAGACTACCTCCTATGATGTGATGGTGCTGAAGATGGTCTGTTCCGCAGAATGGACTTGATTGGCTTAGGAGCATCTCCATTTGGATTGTTCTCTTTCTCATTAGAATCCTAGCAAAATAAATCTCACTTTTATTTTCACAAATATTCAAAAGGCCAATTCTTCAATATTACAGAGGCTCTCTACGGAGGCGTGAGGATGTGCTCTAATTACCACGCAATACTTTTGAAAATCATGTGTAATGCCCAGCAACATGCCTCACATCAGTGGTATATGGTGTTTAATTTAACAGGGTAGGGCAATTTAGGGTAGGTTCACAACAACTTTTCCAGAGGAGAAGAAAGGGACAAAACTTTCTTTTATTTTTGTTGCTCCTTTCTGTTATCAAAATAGGATAACATGAAATAAAGGCGAGTGAAAATTATCAGCAAATTCGAGGGCGGAGCACTAGTATAGCAGGATATCATTCGTCCAGCTGGGCGGTAGCTGATTCAAAGACCGTATGGTCGTATTGCTACCCTCTGACCTATTAAGAATCATGCATAATAATAATGATTAATTGTGTGAGATAAAACCATTCTTTCTTCCAGGGGTGTGGAGTCGGAGTCTTTGGGTCGGAGCAAATTTGTGTATTCACTGCAATTTGTTTGCAAGTCCTACTAACTCAGTGGTTTTCAATTGGGGGCCACGAGACCTTTACCGAGGGGCCATGAGCAGGCATTGTTTAACTCTTTCGTGTCGGATAACACCATTGCGTATTACATTTTTTGGCGGTAGGGGGCCTGGGTGCTGAGGATCTAGGTAGGGGGGCCACGGACCATGTAAGGTTTAGAACCACTATAGTAACTGAATATTTTAAAATGGAAACTCATTTCGAGCTACTTGTTTACTTTTTGTACAAGTAAACTTTGGGGGCAATGCGCTACTTCGGCTCAAGCATAATAGGTTGGCCCTCCCAGGTTTAGAGGATCCAGGGTTCTGTGAAAATCAGAGAAATATAAATAGTCTCACCTCGCTATCGCTACTGTCGAACGTAGATGAATATCCATCATTCGTTTCACCTTCAAACGACCTTGCCTCGACACTCTGTGCTTGAACACTTCCGAAGCTTGTGTACCGCTTTCTTCTCGGCTTCACAAGAGCAGATTGCGGGCGCTTAAAAATTATGCAAATGTTACAATTACTTTTCTTTAGTTGATGATTTTGTTGATCACATGTGCTCGTGGGAATGGAAAAATATTCATAAATCCAAATAAAAAGAGAGAGAGATGTTTTATTTGTTCATGATTTCAAAAACAAAACAAAAAAATAAAGGTAATTCATTAAAAAATACGCAACTAAAAAGGAGAACTCGGGCAAATGAAGAAAAAAGCAAATAAAATATTGAAAACGTGAAACAGATAATCGCGAAGGACAATTGGTCATCAAGTCAAGCATATACCATGAGAAATTCTTGTTAAAAGGTTAACTACATACATTTATATCATATTTGAAATAATTTTTGATGAGCAATTATTCAATTATTATGAGTATTGGTTCTCTGCTGGTTGAAGCAGAGAGAGACACGTTAAGGGTAAATTAGAAATACATCAGGAATGACTCCATAGGAGTGGGCAGCAGAGCATGCAGGTAACCAAACGAGCAAATTATAGAATATATACAGCAGAAAATACCTTGGAAAATGTTGAAACATTTCTGGGAGCTACTGATTGCAAGTAAGGACTGATGGGAAGGACCCTGAAACAAAAATCAACATTTTAATAATGTTAAATACTTGGTAATAATTGCAAACTCTATTTTACATCATATATTAAATATATAGATAGATTGATAGAATTTTCATTTTTCGTCATTTTAAAATACAAAATTTTGAAAACAGCGATCAGTAATCAGTATAGAAAAATATGGCATGACACTAAAACCAACTTAATAGTTTATGACATTGCAAGATGCAATGTAGCGACAACCATGACTATTATTTACCAATGTGAAATAAGAAAATAGGAAGAAAAATATATTATTTATATTGGGTTAAAGATGTTGGAGCGGCAGTCAATCGTTTTCAGCACTCTAATATCATAGCTCTTTGTTTAGCGCTATAACGTTGTTGAACATAATATAGGGGTCCCCAACCTTTCTTATGCTCCACACCCCTAAATAAATTTAATATGCCCTCACACCCCTAAAAAAGTAACATTTTTTTAGATAGACAAGATGAATTTTTTAAATAATTTTTTATTATATAATATAAAAAAATATATATGTTAACTCCCTCTCGCACCCTGGTTGGGAATCCCTGACCTAATATATTCACTTCAAACTTAAGCATTTTTGAGGGAGAATAGAGAAGTTTGAATCCCTGCAATATCTTCTTAAATTCAAGTGTTTCACTGCATGTCGCGTTCTGACCCTTGTTTTATTACCAACAAGTTAATTCAAATCATGGTTCAACTTAAGCAATGAGTCCAGCACACTAATCAGTTGGCGTGGTCAAATAATACATATATAAGTATAATATTGCTTTACAGTAAAATGAACAATTAACTATCAATAAAATATGCTTAAAAAAAGCACATACACTATTTTGATAACAAGTAAAGGTAAAATTCTACAGTAGTGGCCTGTTGGTAGACACGCCCCCTACTCCATATAGTCGGATAGGGAATGAGGGTTAGCGCTATGGAATATCTTTTAAATTTATTTAGTGATTTTTAAAATTTTTCTCTTCTTGGAATGGAAATAGAGTTAGGAACTTATATTTTAAAATTTCCGCTCTCATTTCCTGAGTTTTTATTTTATTTTTAGGCTTATCTCGGCTTCCCATATTCCATGGTTCAGTACTTGTTACTACCGAGCAAGAGGAAAGTGGGAGAAGACCATTCGACAGGAAGATCACTAAAATATATTTATTACTTTTTCCGAGATTGAATTTCCACTTTCTTTGCTTTATCTTCGATTCTTCTTCGATATTCATCTAAGATTTTCTCCTCTTCCCGACTTGACATCGAAGATCTCCGCTTGGTTCTTGAAGGCATCACTGATGATTGGGTTTAAACAGAGAAGTTAATGCCTAGTCTGCATGCTGTGTGAAAATATAAATAAAAAACCAAACTTGTCATTTTGTAATTTTTGTTCATGTCAGCAAAATATTGTTTGCGTTGGTAAATTTTATAAATAAAAAACTCGCTGGTGGTTCTTTTCACTCTCCTAACCTGAACCTTAATTCTGAATTGAGGTTAAGAGATGTTTATAGTGTTAAAGGGATTGAAAGTTGAGGTTTAAAAAATAGACAAAGTGTGATCTTCCACATGTCACCGCTCAGTGATATCTATTCTCTCTAGCCTAACAACGGTACGCCAACTTTCTGATTATTAACTAACCCTAACCCCGAACCCTAACATTGTGAAATAAAGATGTGGTTTAGAGGCCAGTGGTGACACATGGTTTACCAGAAAAAATTACTTAAGAAACCGAGTCTAACGTTATTTACCAGTAGGCTATGTCTATGGTACCATTTCTGGCAACCTTAATTTGGATTTTGCCCACTAATTTACAGAGTGATTTTTACGGATTCCGTATGTTACGGACCGACAGACTGATTTAATATCTAAATATCTATTACCTAAGCCTACCCTAACCCTCCTCCCTAACTAATACTGAATTTACTGATACTAATTTTATTAAGAAACAAAATCCGTGAATCCGTAACTCCGTAAATTAGCTTTGCCCTACCATTACCGTACTGCATAACACGAGAAATTTATCAGCTGAATATAGCCTTAATATTTAATTGACTACCCAATCATTGCATATACAATTCAAATAACTTCGAGACTCACTACTAAAACCTCAACCTTAACGTAACCACAACTTCCCTGTGAATGGATCCCACATGTTATGACGATTGTTTTGACTGTTTGGAAAAGGTATTAAATATCATTGTGGTGTGTACGTGTTTCCATGGAGATGGTATTTCGTTACATTTTATATGGCAATAAAGTCGATATTTTTCCGTGATTCCTTGATAAAATGGTAAATTATAAATGTTCTTCATAAAATGTTACATAATAATCTTCTATTAGTAGTTTTTTGACCAATTTTTTTGTTTAAAAATGTATATTTTTGCATGAAATCAAAATATTTATGTAATTTACTCATCCGTAACTTTTTTTGAAGAATTCGGGCTGTGGTTCTATGCTATAGTCTACTATTTGATTAGATAGATTTAGATAGGTTTAGATAGATTAGATAGATTTTTTATGGTTCTGTGGCAACTGCCCCCGGACAATTGCCCCTCGACAACTAACCCCGGGGGCAATTCGGTGGAAATGGCCGAACAGTATTAAATGTTTTACTAGATTTATTTAATAGCTAATGTCACAAAGGTCCAACGAATCAGTGAGACACCCAGCCCCCTGCGAAAAGACTTCCTTTTTAGTCATCTATGAACAAAGGTTTCCTTCGGAGCGAAAATATTCCTTGCATGGGATGGTGAAATAAAATTATTAAAATGTTGGAAAACATCGTCCATTGACGCTAATAACGTAACGAATCATGACGTAACTGGTGACAGGTCTTTCAAAAGTTAACCTGCAACTTGTCAACTCGCGTAAAGAACCAATCCTTTTCATAAACATGTTTTGGTTATTTAAATTAAATGACATTTCATTTTCATTTGTATAAACTCTCAGAAATATCATATGCATGTGTAGCACATAGAAACTAAATTCTATTCAATTGAATACGCAAGACCTCAACGATGCATTGAATCTCTATATCCTACCTGATACAGGAAACGTAACATCCCTCAAAATGCAATGAAATATATCAATTCATTATGGAAAGTCACAGAGATTTAGTATGCGAGGCAGACTAAAACGGGCTTGGTTCCACATTCATTCTTTTTTTAATTCATGAGAAATGTTCGAACATCAAAACAAGATTTAAGGTTATCATTATGACTAGTATGAGTTTTCGTTCAAAGTTTAACGAAACCAGATAAAGATAAGCAAGAAGTCGTTTAGAATTCCAGACGTCATTTTTTTCTTATTTAATTTAAACTTTTTACAATGGCAACGCAATATCAATATTTTTAATATGTGAATTTATTTATTTTTTCACTCTTTTCGATTTCGAATATGAAAGAACTAAGAAAAAATCTACCATATAACATTTTATGCTAAATTAGTTGCAGTTATTAAGGATATTGAACCATTGCGAGGATTTAAAATGGAAATTTTGCGACGAGTGATAATCCTGGGTGCAATTATTTCGCCTTATTTGGGTAAGAGTTATACACTTCAGCAACTTGCTTTTCATTTTTCATGCTACTTCTTGATTATTATGAAATTGCTTTCAGCTTTCTTCGTCAAATGTGAGATGAATGGAAATTTGACAAGGACGACTGTAGATGAAACAATTCTTGTAAGTGTTATTTTTTATGTGTAAATGAAAACGTGAAAATAAATTTAATTCTGATATAACATACGCAATGGTGTCACGAGGTTATGTGGCGCCCGGGGACAGTGGTTTAGGAAAATTATGATAAAACAACGTATGATAAAGTAACGACATGTGGCTGATGTCCTTGCCAACAGTCCATTCTGTTACCCAACCATCTTCTCTTCTGGGTCATCATCATTATCAGAAACAACAGCCAGCTGATCTATGACAACCAACTTCCGCCGGTTTCGCTTTATTTCATTCAATGTTTTCTAGACAAAAGTGTGTCAGGCAGATACGGCGACCAGGGACATCTGTTCCCCCTTTGCTCCCCCTTCGTGACGCCACTGAACATACGATAAATGATTGCCCAAGATTTTGTCATTGTGCGCCTGATGCACGCCTGAAATATAAAAATATGCAATGTAGGAAAATTTAATGCGAAAAGGTTTTGTTATATTTAAGCTTGAAGAATTTAAAGATTAAGATTGGTATTTCAACATCCTAAAGACTGTTATTATTGGTCGATCGGTTTAAGGCATTTTTAAACGTAACAAAATGAGCCTAACCCTCGAGGATCCTCCGCCAGCTGGAGGGCGGTCTCTTTAAGTAGATTTATGAATGAATTAAAGTATGTTAATCTATTTAAGGCAGGGGTTTCCCAACCTTTCTTATCCTCCACGCCCCTAAAAAATTAATGTGCCCTCGCACCCCTAAAAAAGTAAAAATTTAGAGAATATAAATTTTTGAAATAATTTTTTAATATATAATGCGAAAAAACGTAATGTTAACTCTCTCTCGCACCCCTGAAATGCTTTCTCGCAACCCCGCATATATTTGTAGTAAACATAGTACCTTGTATGTTTTGTTTGTGTATGATTGACTGTGACGTCACACTGGGGACAGCAGAGTCGGGTGCTGCGAAGTTGGCGAAGATATAGCGAACCACACGGGGCGGTAGCTCACTCGACTGCCGTATGGTACATATGACCATCGATGGTATCGAGTCGTAATCGCTACCGTCTCACACACACATGCACATACAATCACATCAATATATAGCGAACCACATTATGTGTAGATTACTGAGGAGTTTCAAACCCAAAGTATCTCAGTTCGCCATGATGATGGTTTAACCTTTGACGACCTGGGAGGTAGAAAATTTTTTTTTCATATTCAATACAGGAATGTGGATCAAACAAATTCCGTTGTCATGACAACTCGAGATGTATCGTGGAAATTCAAAAATGTGACGGAGTTATGGATTGTGCTGACAATAGTGATGAAACAGACAACTGTAAAAGTTTCAAATGCAAAGATGGCTCGACTGTTATAGCCAAGTAAGGAATTCACTTGATTATATAATATTTTAATTTCGGTTGAATCCTCATACCTAATCATACTTTTATTATTTTTGAAAAATGTATCATATTTACTATGGATGGGACAGAACGAGTCTGAGTACTCGGACTCGTACGAGTCTTGGGATTTTTCGAGGACTCGGACTCGATAGAGTCCTGCGAAAGACTCGCTTTTTTCAAAAGTACTATTGAGGGCTGATGATTACATGATTCTCGGTGTTATCCCGGAGTATTGTTTTGCCACAAAAGATTGCACAGGTTACACAAAGGATTGAAATGACCTCAGTAGATGAAGGCTTTAACATCCCCAATATGTTTAATAATATATTTGATAATTTAATAAAACGAGTGAAAAACTACAAAACTGCGAACCAAGGTGTTCAGAAGGCGACATGAAGACATATCAAAGCAATTGACGCCCTTTGCCAAGTCATTCGATATGACACTGCTTTTTCTTTGATTTTAACATCGTACGGCAGAATATCGCTTTTTGCGGTGCTTCTGAAATAATTTATATATGACTTACCAAGACCAGGGCGCAAAAAAGTAACAAAAACCTATTATAGCATATAGTGTCCTTTAAATAGGACTACTCAAAACAACCTTTTTAAGAATTCGTGAATTTGATGACGTCATTTACGAGGACTCGAGACTCGGCAAGTCTTTTTTTCAGGACTCGTCCTATCCCTGAATTATTTACCTTCGGATTCGCCGGAAGACCGTATCGGGCTTATATATTACGCATGGCGCGACTATGCTGAATTTAGTTAGCGGAGCCCCCGCCATCGTTACGTGAAACCGCTCTGCAACGGAGAGGAGTTCAGCGTCCCCAGACACTTATTCACATCAAACCTCAATGAACATGGTATATTGAATTGAAGTGAAGTTATCAACAAGCGTGCACTACATCGTGTAGGTGATGTAGTACCGAATAAATATATACTGAATAAATACCAAATCATGCTTATGGAATTCGGGCAATGTCCTCAACCAATCTCTGGAAAGCAACGTTCCCAATTTATTCCATTCAAACCGCAGCTCCACATTTACAACATCTTTCGCCACACTTCTTAAAAACACCCGAAATAAAATACTTGTACTTCTCGTGTTCTCACAATACATTACTTACCTCCAATGGAAAGCCCGAGTTTGAGTCGATGCGAAAGAGGCATTCTGGCGAGAATGGTTTATACTCTAATACTATTGTGTAAAGGCTACTAACTGGGATTTCGATCAGTTTTTAAAATCTTGTGTTTTATCTGAAAGAAAATGGTAAAAACAACGCCAAATAAGATAAAAAATACTAACCCAACCTGAACTGTGATATATATCAGGCATGTCGAACCACTGACCCGCCACCTATATTTTAGTGACCCACTTCGCTTTTTGGTATTAATACAAAAAACAGTTAAGAAGGGCTTTCAGGCAACAATACGTCAGAAGATAAGATGCAGGAACAAGTTTTTATTAACATTAATGTATAAATTTGTGACCCATTTTTTCTAAGATTAAGGTACCAAAAGCGACCCAGTCAATTGAAAAAATTCGCCATCCCTGTTATATATTATCCTTGATTATTATTATTATTATTTTTTTTTTTTTTTTTTTTTTCACCGCGCCGCCCATCCTTGATTATTATTGCGGTCCGTTGATTATTATTGCAGACGCGGCGTCTCTAGCGGACGGACGGATAACTGGAGTTTTACCTAAAAAAAGTTATCCACGTAAAATTCTGAAATGATAATTTCACTTTTTATTGATTTTTTCCCTCAAAAACATTAAGAAATCTGTCCTAGTTTTCATTTCTTGCTAAAGTCTCTGCTGTATATGTCTGTCTGCTTGATAGTTTCCAGAATCCACAGCTCTGTTTGCATAAGACTTCATATTCCCTTACTTACAGATTCGTATGCGACGGTTATGATGATTGTATTGATGGGTCCGACGAAGATGAGCTGGTCGCTAATTGTTCCAAGTTTGAATGCCCGGATGGGCATAAGGTACAATTACTTCTTATAAAATCTCCATATTCTAAACTTCTAGTCAAAAATTTATGTTTCCTTAGAAATAAAGTTGTTTCATATGATCCTATTTCACGGGAAAAAGGTCAAAACGCCATTAACACGTCATCATTGACGTCATAAAAGAGATTTTCGATCGTCTTTTATTCAGACATGGCGATCGTAATTTAACACAGCCCAATACATAGGCAACATCACCAAGCTGTAAGTTATTTATTCCTCGGGTTGCCAGATTGGGTTACAAGTAGCAGATTGGGCGCATTTTTAGGAATCCCGGAAATTTTGCCATCATTAGTGACATCATAACTGAGGAACATTTTGCCAACAGTTTTTTTTTCTGTGAAACTGATCTGGCAACCCAGTGAGTACTCACGGGGTCAATAAAATGTGTTCGAAGTATTACTGACTCGAACTACATAAAACTTCAAATTCTCTAACTCCATTTCTGACTCGGATTTGGAAAATCTGGGTTTAAATATAGTTAACTTACAGCAATTCCAGTAACATCGAATCTTTGGTTTTCAGATCGTTGCAAGCTTCCTCTGTAATGGATATAATGACTGCAACGACAAATATCGCAGCGATGAGTGTAATTGTGACTACACATTCAACTGCAGTAACGGAAAGTGAGTAATACGTAGAATAATTGAATATTTCTCCTGTCCTAGGCATGAAACTTCCTATGTATTAATTCTTTTCACACTCGACCTCTGAGGTCCTTTTTCCACACTTAGTGCGTGCAGGTTGTTTGTTTGTCTGGGACATACCTCCTTGCTGACACTTGCTATCACTTTAGCTCCCTGAAATTTTCAACTATTGAACTTTGCACTCCCTTAATAAATTCATGAGGGACGTTTTTCCGTACAACGGGAATCACTGGGCCAGATGTTAAATTTGACACTTGTACCTTGCTCAAGTGTATAAGAATAATACAAACAATTGGGAAAGGCAACCCTTGATAGCTGTGTATATTCTATGTGTGTGCAAAGAAAATCTCGATCAAAAATTTTGATTTGACTAATATCTGAGAAACCGGAGTAGTGCAAGAGCTACAATTAAGATCACTTATTTATCAACATTGCCTGAAATATTCGCCATTTTCCATTTTCTCATCAATATATGGATGTTATTCATTCTATCTAAGCGTTAAGGAGATATTACTACTCTTCATTAGTCCAACACATTTCGATTCAGATGCATCGAAGACTACCAGAAGTGTGACGTAATAGATGACTGTGGTGACAATTCTGATGAAACCTATTGTGACGGATACAAGTGAGCATTGTTACATCATAAACGTGATTTAGACACGTGATTGATTACCGAGAACTTTAAGCAATTTCTATCATCCCTATACAGATGCAGCAACGGTTTGATGGTTGACAACTCTCTTGTTTGTGATGGGAATGATGACTGCGGCGACTCTACTGATGAATGTCCGTGCGGGAATAGCTTCACATGCGGTAACAACAGGTGGGATATATATAGGCCATGGTCCCTGTTTGAGGGGTCTGTCCCGGTGTCCCGATCGGTTTACTAATTTGTCCCTGCTGGCATTGAGTTGTCCGAGAATGTCCCATTTTGGCTAAAGGCATACTCCAAAAAATGTTAAAATCGGCACAGAGTCCCGTTTGTCAAAGAAAATCATTTTATAATGAAAGATTATTTGTTGTGCTTCTAATGGACATGTCATTTCCATTGTTGTTATTTTCGCGCACATTTTTCTTTGTTGCATTAATACATTAAACTCAAATTCTCGTTAAACCTTGCGATAAACGTAATAACACAATTTTTAAACAAAATATTGGAGATATAAACTACCAGCAATTGTAACTGCATTAAAGCTTAAGGGAAGTTAGATCATGGAAGCACTTCTTCATTATATAAAACCCCTACCTATAATAAAAAATGAAAACTGTCCCGGTTTGAGACTTGAAAATTATGGTAAGCCTATATATATATATATATATATATATATATATTATTTGAGGTACTTTCCCTTTCCTAATGAGGATTTGAGGCTCACAAATATAGGATATGATTCTCAAGCATGTCGATTTTTATTTATATTAATGGGGATTCCCGTTGAATATTAATTAGGAAATTCCCTGTTATTGGAGATTCTCTTTGCCGAAACGGAATTGCCTAAATAGTGGATTGTTTATTTGTGACGTCACAGGTGCGTTTTGATGTCACAATTATGCGATGGTAAAGATGATTGTGGCGACACAAGTGACGAATGTAGATGTCCTGACTCATTTGAATGTGGCAACAAGAGATGTATAAGCGCTAGCAAGAAAGGTAAGTCTGTCATAGTTAAATCATTTCGTATATGATGTCATAATATAAATCGTTACGCACTTATTATTATGGTTTAAGGCGACGGAAATGACGACTGTGGCGACGGAAGTGACGAAAGAGTAGAATTCACAACTACTGAATTGCCTCCTGTAACGTCCGAAATTGCGCAGACGACAAATAGCGTTGGCGATTATGACGAAACAAGCGGTGATTCATTCTTCACTGACGAAACAATTACGTCAACAGACTCTATAGTGACCCAAATAGAAGAAAAATTCACTTGCGTAGATGGAAAGAAAATTGATGTAATGAAGCTTTGTGACGGAATAGACGATTGTGATGATGGTTACCGTAGCGACGAATGTGACTGCATAGACACGTTCAAATGCAGGAAGTACAAAGGTATTAAAGTCGTGTTTGAAACATATATTAATGATTTAAAACTTTGAAAAACTATTTTATGACGTCATTTGAATCCCAGTTTATTGCGACGTAAAAATCAAAATAGGTCAAGTTCAAGTGACTTTCATAATCATATTTGAAAAAAAATCCGATAATGACGTCACACAGGTCATTTCAAATGGCAATTTACGTTCAATATTCAAGTTTATCAAATCACGCTTCTCATTTATATTAGTTGTTTACGTTCAAATTTGACATTTGTGACGTCACACAGGTCATTCCAGATGTATCTCGAACGACTTGCTTTGCGACGGGACAGATGATTGTATGGACGGATACAGAACAGATGAATGTAAATGCGGGGGAACATTCGTTTGCTCTTCAACGTTCGTGTGTGTCAGTAACACGACTCTCTGTGACGGATATGACGATTGTGGAGACGGAAGTGACGAGGTTAGTGAAGAGAAATACTAATGATATATAGCAAAAAAAATAGCTCCGCCATTCTCTTATGAGATTACCAATGAAATTAACATCTAAAATTTATTTAACATTATAAAATTTTTATATTATTGTTTCTTGAATGTGCAAAAAATTGACCTAAAATTTCGGAAATTTACGGGAAAAAATACCTTGGACTTAAACGAATGGAAGCCCCAACTGCAGGGCGAAAATTTCAGTTGGATTTTCCTCGATAAATTGTTTAAAACAGGTGTTTGAGCGTCATAAATCAAGAAATAAACCTCATACAATTTTTTCCAGCTCCCAGGCCTCGCGGGATGCCAGCACGAGTTCAAATGCGAGAACGGACGAAGTATCGCAAAAGAACAGAGATGTGACGGGAAAGATGATTGCCAAGATGGGTTAAGGTCGGATGAATGCGGGTGCTGGGACAGGTGGGTTGAGGAGGGGCCGCCCCCTTTCATCCCCCTTTCATAAGACCAGTTAGGCTAGTGGTACCCAGTGTACAGAATAGTGCCCATCACGATTTTATTAAAATAGTCTTAGCTAGGGTTAGGGTTTTTTGCACTTCCATGATGGGTAAGACCCATACTTCTCAATCTATGGGCAGCTGACCCACGAAGTTCAATATTTCAAATTTCCTCCAAGCTACAGTGGAATTGTAAAGATGATCTTTTGCAAACCTATTTACAAACCTGAAATATCTGCTGAATTTTTCAGATGTTTTTCAAAGTAATGGTCGTGTTTCATGGCCCGCTGAATCGAACGTGTTTGTTTTATGAGTGATACAATGTAGTTACAACTTACAAGCTACTAATACGAACAAGAACCAAACTACGCCTTCCGGGATTCCGCCATGTCTATTTTTTACGATTTTGTTTTATACTCTGGCGATCAGATGACGTCATTAAAAAAGTGTTGAGATTATTTTCTAATTATCAAGCATGACCTATGACCTATGATAGGTAATATCCATTAAAATATGTTGCATTAAGTCTCAACTTACAGTTTATATCATCTTATCCACAGTTATCTTTGTGACAATGGCAAATGTATTCCGGTGAGTTCTGTTTGTGATGAATTCGATGACTGTGGAGACTGTAGTGATGAGATAGAATGCGAGATTCAAGACAGGTGAGGAGAAATGACTTTTTTGCTCGCTGGCGAATATCCATTGTAAGAAAATAAGAAATTGATACGCGTGAGCGTTAAATACATTGTTACGTCATAAACTATCTAAAGCATATCGGGAAAATGTCATCAAATGGACCTCTGTGAGACTCGAGTCTCTATTAAGTCCAGTCATTTTGTTTCAAGACTCGAGTCAAGTCTTTAAGCGCTGAGACTAGAGTCGAGTCTTTCACGGGTCGAGACTCGAGTCGAGTCACATCATAAATGTGACTCGAGTCAAGTCATTGACACGAGTCATTGCAACTCTGCAGCATGCTCGCAAGCCTACATGGTCGCACCTTGCTTCGTGTATAAGCCCGACACAGTTTTGAAGTGAATCGAGGGTAAACATGATAGATTAATTAATTTTTAAAATGAGTTGATACCTTGCTCAGAGGTATCGCGATAGCGTAATAGAATTTTAGTTCAGCAGAAAATAGAAGGTTAATGTTCAAGTAGGTTTAAAAACTGTTCAGTTGAACAGCCTCCAATGCTTGAAGCTCACAATCGTTCTGTATTGGGTGATTCTTACCTGCGTGATTGCTTAGAGGTGTGCTTGTCGGGGTGCACCCCAGATTCCGAAAAATTGGTCAAAGCAATGAAAGTTAATGAATCTCATTAATGAGTTTGATGAAATTAAAATTAAATCATTGACCCATTCTGTTATACTTTTGTTGTATTCGTGATTTATTTTGTGATTTCTTCAATTTTAAATTTGCAAGCGCACGTTCGCTATCACGGTTAGTGGTGTAATTTTGATGGGAGTCGATCGTAAGTTTTTAATAAATTTTAAAGTCTATCGCATCCAGACGCTAGTTGGTCATTTCTGGGGTATAAGATATATAATCTCTTAATGATGGTGGACTTTCGTCGATTTTTTCGAGTATGCATGAGTAAAATATATCTCGGTCGTCATAGCAGATTTCCCGAAAATTTGAGACGCCGGAGTAATGGAATAGCTCCTCTTAGGCGACCAGCAATATTAGCAGTCTCCGTTATTTCTCCTTTGTTGAAATATTTCTACCTGTAAGGCTATCACCACGGTTAAGTATAAATTAAAGGCTGGAATACACGTACGCGGTAAACGCACGCGTTTTTTGGTTTGTTTCATTACAAACGCGCGGATACGTATGGAATCG
>JAUELA010045224.1:0-11069 GCA_031471845.1 Boltenia villosa | reverse complement strand
TTATATACTTGCTTTGTTATTTTTTATGAAACGAATGGAATGATAAAACTGGAAATTATAGTTGCACGAGGAAATGCGTTTGATACAGATGAGAATTGTTAGAAGATCATATACATTCCATAAAAGAAGAATTCGTGTGTGAACGAGACTTTGACGTAATCTTGGCACAAAATCATGAGATAACTAATGTATATAGAGTACTATATATAGATAAACATGTACGTAACCAAGGACGAATAATAAACAAACAGTTTGAGAGCATCAAAACATATTACCCTAGACGCCAGACGACCCTCTCCCAATGGGAATCAGTTCGACAACGGGGTCATGATAAGAACGAGGTACTACAAGGGGCTAGAATAACCCTTGTGTGACAGGATCCCATCCTGATATTTATAATTTGATCTATATTAATAAAAAATAAAGTTTGTGACCTTGTGTGGCATTGCATTTCGAGCAAGTCGAAACATTTCGAGCAAGTCGAGGATATTATATATTGGCGTGTTCTTACAATAAGAATATATTAACAATGGAGTGTTATCAATGATCAGTATTGGTTGAGATTGTCGAAATGAAATCTGCAAGCAAAAACAAAAGTACCGTAATCGTGGCAGAAACTCTATGGTTGAATCAGCACCGCCAGGTATATAGGAAATTGAATTATCATGGGATACTCTAACCTTCGAATTTGCCTGAAGTCATTTATTAAACGCTGAACTGACGCAGTATTTGTACAAGAAAAAATAATATTATCATTTTCTGTATTGTTTATGGGGTTAAAACAATAGCATCGAATATATTTCAACGTAAAGATGTAATTCAGAGATAAGCAATGTTTTATGGTAATATACAAGAATGATGAGTCAGATATCACAGTAAACTTTGCATTGTATATAAGCAATACTTTATAGCAGTCACGTCTCGGAAGCCATCAACTTTTTCTAGGGAGGAAGCTGAGTTTATAAACAAGTAGATGGGCAATAATTTATGGTGTATATAATCTTATGGTCTTAGTACAACTAAGTATTTCTTTATATTTACGAAAATTTTGCTTCGCGAAACACTGAAGAACGTTGGGTTGCACCCTGATGTTAAGGAAGTCTAGCTTGATATTTTCAATCCGTGTGATGTCTCATTGTTATATATTTTAGGCCTTAAATGGAACTCAATAAAGTCGAGTGTTCTACATCAATTTTCCCAGTCTTCATTCCTGCAGGCAGGGGTTGGCAGCAAATCAGTGTACTGCAGAAGCAGAGGCAATGCTGACAATTTAAGTCGCAAAATATTATATTCATATTTTTTTATAGAAAATATCTGAATATATTGTAGTTTAAAATGATTTTCACGAAGTATATGCTGTTGCTGATTTTTGGAGTCCAACTTGGTGAGTGCTTATATATTAGGTTAGAAGACAAATAATGCCAATATTGAAATATCCTGCGCCAAACCGTTTATTTTTTCTCTATGCTCCCCTTTTAGTTGTGGATCGGTATGTGTCGTAAGCCACAAAGATGCTCAAATTCGCGTGTTTCTTTTTGCAGTCATTTATTATGCTCTGTCTGAGGAAGCTAGATGTATATTTAATGCTAAAGTAGATTGGCCCTGTTGACACATTGTTTGCGTGTGCAGAATTTGTGATCCGGTAGATATGACAATAAGATCGTCTGTAAAGCAGTCGAATGTTAATTCCAATACAGATATTGCCTTTGGCCCACTATTGTCCACAAATTCTTGCAATAATAAACAATAGATTTATTTTATACATCGAAAACAAAGTGTTTTCAGGTCATGTAAAAACATCTCCTAATTTAAATTGAACATTTCTAACGCAATTATTCTTAATCAAAAATGAAATCGAAAATATGGCGTGGTAGATCAAACTGTCAAAATGTAGTGGGTTTACCCAAGTTAATGGTGGTTAAAGTGAATCAGAGCTCTTTCCTTACTTAAGGTTGTATTGATTTCAACATTCAACTATCTTTTTATTCTTCATTCATAATTGATCATCGATAAAACTCATTGATAATATCAATTCTAATGTGAATTTTTAGGGTTCGCTGTGATACCATGTGACATTAGAACGACAGGAGTTCACATGTGCGCTGATGGCTTCTGTATTGAAACGTACAAAGTGTGCGATGGTGTGGCAGACTGCCCGTAAGTAGAAGTTCCTTTTTATTTACAATTAAAGTCGCATGATTGTATCTTAATTTGCTTTAAGTACAATATCGCAATGAAGATAGAAATTTGTTTTCAATATCATTGAGAATACTAGATGCATAAAATTCGTAGTTAATTCATGAATGAGAACTGTTATAAATTTTCTGTGTTTTGAATTTTGCATCATCTCACAAAATCTTACGTTTCCTTGTGCACTTTCGGCGCCCCAACGTTTTCTCGGTCTATTTTACAATTTATATGGTCGAAATCCCGCTAAACTCACCATGTTTGCAAATAAATACCAAATAAGGGTAAAACGTTAGTTGTATCTAAATTAGGAATTGTTTACTTTGGCAGTTGTAACACATATTATCTTCAGTTCAATTGATGTATTCCTTTACAAATACGGAAAATTCCATTACACAACCACTTTCCCCTCGCTCCCGCGAAATTAAAATTCTAAAGGGTATTTTCTTCCATTGTGTATTTATACAGGGATGGAAGTGACGAAATCGATTTCGTCAACGTGACGTCAGAAGGTGGCTTGGAATGTGAACGTTTCAATAAAACGACGTACGAAAACACGTGTTTCCTGCCTATGAGATACGCGTGCGACACTCATCAGCATTGTCAGGAAGGTTTGATTATTATGGTTCAAAAATTTATTATGAGTCATAATAGCATTAAACAATAGGTCGATTCGAATATAGGTAAAAAGTCAGGGAAACAACGTCACAGAAAAATCCCTAATTCTCCTCCTAACCCTTAAGTCTCGAATACACGTACGCGGTAAACGCACGCGTTTTTTGGTTTGTTTCATTACAACCGCGCGGATACGTATTGAATCGAATTACGCGCGGTTGTTATGAAACAAGCTAAAAACGCGTGCGTTTACGCGTACGTGTATTCCAGTCTTAACACTTTTTCCGGTCACCTACTGGAATGGGCATTTCCTACTCCTTTTTCACTTTTAAGCTAGAGCAAGCACTAGGTAGGCTGTAAATCTGAATTTTTAGATGAAGAAGAAAGGCTCAGTAATCAAGCATTTCGTTGCTCTGATCATGAATGCACTGACGCTGACTTTTGCGACGGAAATCCGCAATGCATGAACGGAAGAGACGAGGAAATATTCAGGTAAATTTCATTTCATTTCAAATTTACCTGATCTGATCGAACTGTGATTTGACGTCTTTCTCAAGGGTACAGCACTAAGCTAAAGAATTGTAGCTCTTAAAGCGTGTGGGTTGTTGTGTTTATGTGTGTGTGTGTGTTTGAAGGAAATCTCGACAATACAAGGAGATTTCTGGAAAATTATAGCATCAGATCAAGAGCTTAGATTGTTTTGACAACTGTAATGTTTTCTCCAGTTAGCATGCCTGATATACCTTTCCTTATCGAAATTTCGTATAAATAAAGGTCTTCAGCCGAAGGGGTAAAATGTTGGACGGATCAAAGTACAAGTACCTGCTCCCTACCCATAGCACACAGATGCGATGGATACAAACACTGCGTATCTGGAGGAGACGAATGTTTCTGTCGAAATTCACGAGATGATTCTTCGAAATATGACAATGCATGTGAGAAATTTTACTGATAGCCAATGCTGGGGTAGCCCTTAAGGAATTTGGCAAATTAACTGAAACATTTGGTAATAAGGTTTACGTACAACAAGTATTTCTTTCAATACAGCTCTATTTGATCAGACCTGTTTTCGTTGCCTTAACGGTCAAGGCGAAATGTCGTTACCCTTTCTATGCAATGGATATTTCGAATGCTCGGACTTATCGGACGAATGTCTTTGTGACAATCCACCCTCGACTTGCAAACAATTGACTTATGAAGGTAGGAGATAACTGTGATGCTAATTTTTTTTTGATGTATCATGTTTACCCTCGGAGACGCATGATGCATGCTGAACTTGGGTAGTGGAGGAAAGCCGTGACCAAGGTCACGTGCAACCGCTCTGTATCAGCGAGGAGTTCAGTGTCCCCAGTCACTTACTCACGTCAAGGGTGAACACGGCATATAGTGAAGTGAGGTGATCAACAAGCGTGCAACATATAGTGAAGTTAAGTGATCAACAAGCGTGCAACATCGTGTAGGTGCTGAATAAATTTGTTAAGGTGAAGCCGAGATTCGAACCCTAACCCCAACCCTAACCCTAACCCTAACCCTAACCTTAACCCTAACCCTAACCCAGAACCTTTATGTGAGCATAGATGACCAACCGACGGCTTTACCCGTTCGGCCGCCGGACAATATTATTACACATATACCTTCAATTATGGATCCTCTTACTCAAACTGCAGCAAATTTTTAACTTAAGTTAGCGCTCAAATATAAAATTTGCAAGCGCCTCGGATGACGTCATGAATAAATATTTTGCTGAAATTGACCGATGTTAATTTGACAATGGATGCAATCGCGTTGTTTTATTTTTCTGTTCTCTATATTTTCGGTTCATGGACCATGGTATTACCTTTTTAATGTACGTACACGGTGTACAGATGAGTGTGAATTTCAATGCAAGAGCACTGGTAACGAAAATGATACCAGGGAATGTATCAAGAAAACTCAAGTATGTGACAGAAAACGAGATTGTCCTCTTGGAGAAGATGAAAAATTTTGCCTCTTTGTCCATTCTCAAAATTACGACTTGCAACTAATCTACGGGGAAACGAATCCAAAATTATGGTGTTGTAATGGTAAGTATAGCAATGTTGAGAATACGAAATCTATACTTTGGCTTGAAGATTTCATGCCCAGCTCGAGGTATGCCCAGGTATTTATTTGTGTAAATAATGCATCTAATCACTTAATAAACGTGACTATGGAGGTTGGACCTAAATTCAATCAACTGAGATACCCTTACAACAACTTTAATATATGTTTTTACTTATGTTCGATAAGATGAGACTGAAAGTCTCTATTTCAAGACAAATATGCACAGATCCACAAGACTTTAAAAAGTCTGAGTAAAGCTTATAACATTCACATGAATCAACACCAGTTTTCGTCACATCCCTTTTTTCACCGTCAAGAATTTTAATTGTATTGCTATAAAACATATGAGGCCCATTATGATTATAATTCTAAATGCCACCTGATATGATGGGATTTTTTTAAATATTTATATTTTCCCTATTAGCCGGCTACCCAGCGGACTGCCTAGATGAAAACACAATATATACGAATGAAAGCTACAACGGATGCGATGAATTTTTTATATGCCCGAGATATGGATCGAATTCAACCTCAGAAGAACCGAACAATGACAATGTGTTCGTTCTAGGTGAGTTCATTATTCAAAAATAGCAATGAAAATGGCGATGCCTACTGAATTGCTCCGACGATCGAATCAGGACAAATTTGTGTGGAAATATTCATTATAATTTCAATAAATTTGTACAGAGTGGCTTAATTTGAGATGAATCCGGAATCGAATTAATTAATTACGTTTTACTTTTCTTTTTCGTAAACGTTTTCAGGTCTTAATCTTCTTTATGGAAATATTACTGCTTGGATTTATGGGTAAAATTATTCATTTTCCAATGACTTTATCTCACGCAATGATACAATAGAAATTGCCTATCAATCGTCATTAGATAAATTTTAAATTTAATCATTTGTAGACGAAATATTTTATTATACAGGCATGGGATACAGTATTCGATGCGATGGGATCGGAACCTGCTACGGATACACTGACGAATGCGGCTGTGATGAGAACGCCACCGACCCTGGGAATTGCGAGCTTCAAGGATTCAGGTATTCATTAAAGAAAAATGTTCATACTTGCCAACCTCTGGGTAAACCGTATATAAAACGTATAAAAAATATGATCCATATTACTAGGGATGGGCATTTTCGAATCTTAAAAAATTCGAATCGAATCCGAATCTTTTTTGCCAAATCGAATCGAATCCGAATCGAATCAGGCCTTCTAACAAAAAAGTATCGGATGCTAAGATTTCACTTTATCAATCACAAAAGGGCATATTAGGCTTTAATCTTATTGTAGTAGACTAAGAAATGATTAATCTACTACAAAAAGTGAGGATAAATCCAAATTTCTGGTTTGGTGCAACATCATATATGGAAAATTTACTAAAAAAACATAAAAGAATTGAAATTGTAAAAAATACTTTTTTCCGAATCGTCGAATCACATTTTCCGATTCGAACAAAGACGATTCGAATCGAATTCGAAGCTTCGATTCGAAGTGCCCATCCCTACATATTACATATGCGATAGGTGCCGAAAAATATTTCTAGGATGCAATAATGGAAGTGCGGAATTGAATGAGACAAGGGGTTTGGTTTTTTATTGAGAGTTTAGTGCACTTAAAGTGTTACTCGATTAGCCCTTGTTCTTTCAACTTTATATGGAAATATTTCAAGGTTAAAAGTGAAAATCGCATACACGGCCGTAGAACACAAAAATAAGACAGATATCTCCATGTGTTCTCATTCACAATATATTGGCAAAGTAACAACATAGATCAACATCATGAATATACGTTCACAGGTGCTTTGATGAGGACGAACCATTACCTCCGTCATACCAATGTGATGGAGTTCCTCATTGCAACCGGATGAACGCTTCCGAATCAGCAGACGAGGTTGGATGTGAGAGGTATGATCTTTACCAGAAATTACGATACCAGACAAAATTATTCAAGTAATCAAAGATTAAATTTGATTTTCAATAAATGTATTCTATCCATCTGGGTTTCTAAAAGCCAATAATTTAACCACGATAAGATATTTCTTGACAGCATTTGTTATTCGTAGAAAAACTCAATGACTTAATTCAGCCTTTTGAAATGAAACTTGTTAGATGGTTGGAGTGAGGGTATTTATACTGACTTCACATTTCTGAATATAGATTCTATTGCCCTGCGCATATTGACGAAGAGGATCGCATTAGTATCTCTATGTCTTCTGTTTGCGACTGTAAATCTGACTGTTTGGATGGATCGGACGAGATGAATTGCAAAAACTATTCAAAATTTTGCTGCAAAAGTGGAGAAGAGGGAGTTGCAAAAGATAAAGTAAGTATGGTTCTTATTGCTATGGAGAGGGCAGATTTACCCGTGCATTGTAAAATGGAAACGACGGATGGGCACTTCGAATCGAATCTTCGAATCTCAATCGAATCGCCTGTGATTCCATTTTTCGTTTGAAGGCCTAATTCGATACGGATTCGACAAAAAACAGGTAAAATGGAAGTGCAAGAGTAAGAATGGCAAGCAAATAATATTGTTGACCCACAGAGAGAAGTCTGTTTTCTTTGTACCCATTACAGAGAGAGATTACAGTCCCAGGTTGGACTCAAAATAACTATGTGTCGGAAATGCAAAATACACTTCTAACATGATTTCGGATTTATCTCATTTTTGTTAAGAAAGGAAACCACTGATCTGTATCATTGTTTGTGCTTTTAAAAGGTTTGTGACGGTGTTAATGATTGTAACGACGGAAGTGACGAATGCCAATCATGTATTAAAAGTCCGTTTGCAGATGACAACAAAATGATTAGTAACAAAGTTCTCCAAGCTTTTGTTTGGATTGTAGGTAAGATTCAGTCAGCATTAATTTTGCAAAAAATAATATTATGTTTCCAGTGAGACAGTTTCATTTTCAAAATCTTGGAGTAAATTTATAAGAGCAACGGGTACATGCTACATATGTGGGCTCGTACGATAAAAGAATAGTAATAATAACTGATTTGTGTTTTCCCTATTACGTAATACACTTATGACGTCAGTTCTTCTTGTGAGGTATATTTTACACCTCACTAATTCCTACTTTTCCATAATATTTCAAATTAATTACCTAAATGTGGCTTATTTTTACTTCAGAAAACATAGAACTAAAGTAGCATTTTCATTTCAAAAGGTATCGTCTCTTGCACCGGAAATGTATATGTTCTAATACACCAAACTGTCAAACTGAACCGAAAAAAATGCAACGACACCGTGAAAATATCTTTACTTCATTTCATTGCCTTAAGCACAGCAGACTTGTGCGTGGGGGTAAGAATCTAAAAGTTTAAGAAGGTCTCCTATACTGCCATACCCATCCGAGCTACATAGTTGAACTACTCCACAACACTGTTACAATTACAAACGATGGCAAGCTGCCTTTCGGGCAATGCAAGACATGTATTGAACTCATATAATGACACGTGACTTTAAACACATATACCAACTAAATAGACTTCCATGAACTCAAAAAACCTCTTTCTACTCATCATCCCTTGACTTGGTTAACATGTCATTGTATTCTCTCTTATATCACAGGTTTATCTCATAACCCTTGGCATAGTCAACACAACATATGCTGGCAGATACTGCTACGAGCAGGAGGCATGGCGTAGTGGTAATGTTTGCAATTTCATGGGAGCTTTATCGTTATTTGGACTTCAAGGATCCGTGTTTATGTTGACTACGATGACTTTAAAAAGATTGCACATGGTTTACAGGTATATCTTCACATGTGAAGTATATTTTAATAAGGGTTTCAACTATTAAGGTTGAAGGGTCTGAACGAAGAAGTAGATTGTCCACTATGTTACCGCTAAGTCCTAATACCGCTTTCAGCGCGCAATTGCTTATTGAAGCTACTTTAACCTCATTAAAAATGGAAAGACACTTTTGCAGCACTAAAAAGTGTATACGGAAATTATGACGTCATCAAAAATTTCCCCGATACAATTTAATTTAATGAAGCCAGAAAAACTTACACTAAACCTACTCTAATGCAAACCACCTTCTAACCAAACCTTAAATTCCGCACGAAGTTGAAACTAACTTTTACGTTCATGAATGACATTTCGGACAAGGACGTTTTGCCACACTTATTTAGGGTAGGGCGTTTCAGCCACGCGGGAAAATAACCTTTAATCGAAACGTCCGTGTCCGAAATGTCCGGTCACCATTGGAGGAAGGCTGTCCCCCTTTTTCCTCGATTTAGTGAAAATTTGTCATTTTTTTCACTGTTAAGACTGCCGCAGGTTAGAAAGTATATTCCTAAAAAATCTACACACATAAATGACAAGAGGTTATTGACCTCTGGGACTAACTGTCTAATCCAGGGGTTCTCAACCTTTTTCATGTTAAGTACCCCCGAGTCATGAAACAATCAACCCGAACCCGCAGTAAGCCGACACCAAATAAAGTTACCAAATACAGTACCAAATAATAATTATTGCGTCACAATGCTCACTCGCACGGGTTAGCTGGCGAAGCAATGGATTTCACATTGTTGCGTCACAACAACGCAAGATCAGGGAAAATCTACGTTGAGTTTCAATCTGCACGCATTTTCCTCTGGTATATATATAGGATATTAAAAAATAGCAACATATAAAAACTCAATTGCCATCCAAGTACCCCTGGAAATCTTTTTGTGAACCCCTGGGGGTTAACGAACCCCAGGTTGAGAGCCCCTGGTCTAATCCCTAGCACATTCATTTGCACCTTAGTCTACTTGATCGAGTAACTTGATAATGGATATTCTATTGTTGCATAACACTAGTTTTTCTTTCAGGCCATTAAAATCACCCAGTGTCCGCACATCAATCGCTGTGATCGTCATCTTTCTGCTTTACTCTCTCTGTTTGGCGATTGTTCCCACTTTGAGTTCGTTGAAAAATTATTTCACTTCAGATGTAAAGTAAGCACGAGTATTTGTGAAATTGAGCGAACATTTATTTTATCAAATACAAATGCTAACCTTGACAGACTGGAACGGAATCCATTTCTAAGACGAACCATCAATCGATCTCAATTCAGTGAATTTGCGAACAAATTGGCATCTTATGGCACAGATCAACATGATTTCCAGGACATTTTAGGGTAAGTGGCAGACAGAATACGTCTTTAGTGTTAGTGTCTTGTGCAACCACAATGAACATTGTAATATCTCCTACAGTGGTTCCTAAGCTTTTCCAATGTAATGTATCTAATTTTGAATCACACACAGTACATTGGGTGAAAAGATAGAACTAAAAAAATAGGCATAAAATGTAAATTGACAAATTAGAAAAAAATGTAAACAGTGAAATTAATTCGAATTGTTCACGTACAATTTTCACAACTTGTCTGTTAAATTTGAAAGAATTGACAGATCTCTAAATTGAACTTATCAATCGTGATCGTATGCATTGCCACCGTCCATAGCAATTGCGCGGTGAAGATGTGCGATAATTTTTACACTTTGCTAACATTGGACTAAAATTTCGCATAGTGCCTATGGATTAGTTTTTACATTTCTCCGTAAAGTCATTTCAAATGTAAACAAACTGCCTAAGGCAGAGGTTCCCAAGTGAGACTGAGAGGATAGTAAGTGTAATGGTAAGATTCAAAGAAATCAAAGACACATTTAAACAAAAAATGATGTGCCAAAAAGAAATATGAAGGTTATATGATAAATACAGAGCTTTCAAATTTCCGAGGTGCCACGAGCAAAATTTTATTTTGAAAGTGCGACCCAGAGAAAAAGTTTAAATATTAATTGTTGTTTTATTTTCAGGAAAAAGCAATATAAATACTCATGGGATTCACTCTTCAACGTCATGCATCATATGAACGATTCTTTCCAAGTTAAATACCAGTTCGGTTACTTCTCCAGCCACGGAGTTTGCCTGCCTAAGTTCTTCGCAACCAAGAGCGACCCTTCGTGGCACTATTCCATATTTCTCGTTCTTGTAAATTTCATATCATTAATCGTCATTCTATGCAGTTACATCGCAATTTATCGGTGAGATCCTACTCAACTAACTAACTTAATCTCCATACCAGTTAGCAACAACCTTCTTCCTACAGGGATTTCGGGACTAGTCAAGAACACAACGTACCTAATTAACGTATGACTCAAATGGCTTACAAAACAAATTTATATTAC